>MU224691.1:825114-902933 GCA_018584345.1 Thuja plicata
GGGGTAGGGAAGGTGGCCGAGATGGAGGACAGGAGAGAGATGGGGGCTGAGATGGAGGATGGGGGAGGGATGGGGGAGATGATGGTGATGACCCTAGGCCTGGTGGTGCTGGTAGGAGGGTGAGGACTAGGGGCGATCATGGTATCATTAGGCGGGTTGGGTTGTCTATCATTTTAGAGGAGGAGGAGGCACCTCAGTTGATCTGGAGAGTGTATCCTCACTGCTGCTATTTTGGGAGAGAGGGCAGAGGAGAGGGTTGTGGTGGAGGATGTAGAGATAGAGGATGTGGATGTTGAGGAGTCAAGATCTATTTCATCTACTGGGAGTAGTAGTACTGGAAACAGTACTAGAAGTAGTGATAGTAGTGAGGACTCGTGGGTTTTATGGGGTAGAGGAGATGAGGGATTGAGAGATAGGGGTAAGGAGGGGGATATGGATGTAGAGATGGGTGGGATGGATGTTGATCTATCAGAGGTTGAGAGACTTACACAGTAGATATATGATCTGCAGGCTAGGTTGGATTCTTCTGATGTACGGGCTACTGCTTTGGATAGTAGGGTCACAATAGTGGAGACTAGGGCTACTACATCAGAGAAAAAAGAGAAATAGGCTCATTTAGAAATCAGAGGCTTTATTGCTGGTGTACAAGATGTGCATCATTGAGATGTTCTTGATTAGTTTTGGAGATCTAGGCGTGAGGCCCAAAGAGATATAGACTACTGGTAGCACTATTATGAGGGTGTTGTTCCTCCAGCTCAGCGTGTACCTAGTTACACATCTTCTGAGAGATTTAGAAAGGCTTAGAGGTCTCAGAGCAGTGGTATTGGAGGTTTGGGTCCTCAGCATAGGAATACACCTGATATGCCACCCCTCGTGCACTTGGCGGCGAGGGTGGTGGTAGTTCATGTTGACTCTAACAATTTTTCTCATTTTGTATCATGTGTACCATTTTTGTAGTGATGTACCACTAATTTATCTGATCTTGTACGTATTATTGTATCTTGACATACTGATATTTATGACATTTATATCGGTCACCCTCTTTTGTTCTGACTTGTGACCGTTCATTGTACTCAGATATTGAGATTTATATGAGATGCAACTATTGATTCTATATGATGTGCATGGTTTACTCTCTATATGTATGGTTCTACATGATGATGCTTATATGGTGAAATGTTTATGCAATGTGATTCTATAATGCAGACTATTAGATGTATGATTTACTTTCCTATGATATTGATATGTGTATGACAGATGGTGCTATATGATATGCATGTTTATATGAGATGTTTTATGGATGAATTTGATTATGATTACAATGTATGCAGATGTTGTATTTTCTTTTATTTTCTAATGCACATAAATGGATGAATGTAATCTACTATGCACAAAATATCTGAGTAATGCATGTGTTAGTTAGAAGAAAGTCAATGGAAAATTTTCTATGGGACTATTGATAGATATGAATTTATAGATAGGATAGGGTTTGATAGATTTGAATTGATAGAAAGGATGTGTGACCCAAGTTGCTGCCGCATTTCCAATTTTGTTCATCATTGCATCTTACTATAAAGTTCTGAAGAGCATCCAATGCACCTAGATATTGCTATTCTGGATACCCCTATGACCTCTTGATAACTGGAAGGAGTAGAGAGGTTGAATAGAAAGAGAATTGAGTGCATTCAGATATTGACCATCTGGATACAACTATGTTCCCTATTTTGAAAAGAAATAGAACCAAATGCACCTAGATATTAACCATCTGGATATCGCTATGATATCTGATTTGAAAAGAAAGAGAGCCAAATAAACCTAGATATTGACCATTTGGATATCGCTATGTTCTCTAAACCATCCAAAAAAAAGAAATAAAACCAAGATATAAATCCAATGCACCCAGATATCAAACCATCTAGATACCACTATGGTCTCTTGATTTTGAAAAGAAAGAGAAAAAACCAAAATAGAAATCCAATGCGCCCAGATCTCAGACCATCTAGATACCGCTATGATCTCTTGATTTTGAAAAGAAAGACAAAAAACCAAAATAGAAATCCAATGCACCCAAATCTCAGACCATCTGGATACCGCTATGATCTCTTTATTTAGAAAAGAAAGAAAAAAAACCAAGATAGAAATCCAATGCACCTAGATCTCAGACCATCTAGATACCACTATGATTCTATTGGTAATAAACAAGAAGATAATAGAAAAGGTTTGGCCAAATCTGTCCCAGGGTTAATCTCAGATCATGGAACTGCGTGGCTTCCAGATAAGTGACAATGGCTACCGCATTTATCATAAATCATCATGGCCCCAGAATCAAAATAAAACATTCCACAAATAGAAATCAAAGAAAATAAGTCATGATCCATCATAGCTACTATCCTCACATGGTGGATCCTGGAGTAGCATAAGAACATAACCGCAAAATATAGACTGACATCTGACTGATGACTGGCCTAGTCAATAGTTGTTTGTTCCCTGGTTCAGCTTGATTGGATTAATTCTCTTGATAGTCTTGATTGACTTGATTATGTCTAGTTTCAGAAAATGACCCATATAAGACTGATTTATCTGGTTTTGAGTGCTTCCATCAATGTGTAAGAAAATTTATTTGATTGATTGATTGTATTTTGATCATTTGGATAGTTGATCAGGCTATGTTAGATGGGCCCAATGATGATTCACAAAGCTCATGGTTTTGAAATTGATTGATTTGGCTTGATCTCCAGTTTTGTTTGTTGACAACCTAGTTGGTTTTATTGCTTGAGATTTTGCAAAATATTTTATTGTTTTTATGAAGATTAATTTTTTCAGGACATTTTGATCTTTTTAGGATTTTGATGAGTTTTTAGATTTTTAGGGATTTTTTTAAGACCTTTATAATTTCCCCCTAGTCTGGTGGAATAAGATTAACCATGGATAAGTGTTGGTTCTTAGAGGGGATTTGTGCTTCTAGAAATAGCTTGAGTAGCCAATCTTGCATGCGAAGTGCTCAAACTTTGTTCTTTGTCATTGATGCCGAAACTGGATTTCAACACTTGGCACCTGTTTTCCAGGTTTTCACTGAGGTGCCTACTCAATAGTGCCTATTTGCCAAGTTTTCACTAAGAGAGTGATTTTATTTCTCTTTAATTTTCTTTTTTTTTTCTTTTTTTGATTTTTTTTGTTGTCGCCAAGGCGCCTATTTGCCAGGTTTTCACCAAGGTAACTTTTGTATTTCTTGATTTTTTTGGTATTTTCTGGATATGTAGATAGGTGCCTTAACCTTGAGACCTCAAGTGTAGAACCTCTTAAGGTGCATATTATTGACGTATCCAAAGAGTTGATCTCCTTCTGGTGTTGCCAATTGGTATGCCCCACTATTGCTAGATGTGACAATGACATAAGGTCTGAGCCAGGTAGGCTCAAACTTTCCTGGTTTCACTCTCTTTGCTTGGTTCTTTCGATTCTCCATAAGAACAAGGTCTCCTACCTCAAAGGTTTGTGGCCTCACCTTCTTTTGATATTTCCTTCTAAGGAAAATTTGATATCCTTGTAAGTGGTTGAATGCATTTTGTCTTCTTTCATCTACTAGTTCTAGTTCACTGAGCCTTGCTACTCTGTAGTCTTCATATGAAATGAGGTTCTTCAATGATATTTGTATGGATAGGATTTTCACTTTGAGGGTTAGGACCGCCTCTAATCCATATACTAGTGAGAAAGGAGTGGCTCCTATAGGTGTTCTTATACTAGTTATGTATGCCCATAATGTAGGAATAAGTTGTAAATGCCAGTCTCGCCTTGATTCATTAACTGTTTTCTTCAAGATTTTCAGAATGGTTTTGTTTTTTGCTTTAGCTTGACCATTCCCTTGTGGATAATAGAAGGAAGAGAAAAATTGTTTGATTTGGAAGTATTCACAAAGATCTTCAACATCTTTATTTTTGAAAGGTGCACTGTGATCTGTCAGGATGGTTTGAGGGATCCCATATTGATAGATGATGTTGTTGAGTATGAATACAGAGATCTAATTTCTAGTGATGTAGGTGACAGGAATTTATTCCACCCATTTAGTGAAGTACTCTATTTATTTTATGATGTACTCATGTCCATTAGATGAGGATGGTGTAATATTGCCCACTAACTGAAATCCCACATAGAAAACGGCCATGGTGAAGTGATAGGATTGAGTTCTTGGGCTGGTGCATGGATGAGGTCTCCATGAATCTGACATTGCCTACACATTTGCACATACTTTTTTGCATATGTCTCTACTATGGGACAATAGTGTCCCATTCAGATGATCATCTTTGCTAAGCTATTTCCACCTGCATGGGTTCCACAAATTCCTTCAAGTACCTCGTACAAAGCTCTCTGGGATTCCATGGAAGTGAGACATTGTAATAGCATTCCATCTAGACTTGTTCTATATAGAGTAGTCACGAGAAGGGTGTACCTAGAGGCTTGGTAGATGAGGGACTTATTTTGGCTCCTAGACAATTCGGGAGGCAAGACACTACTTTGGAGGTAATTGTATATGTCATGGTACCATGGGGTTTTAGGACCAACAAGGACACACATTGATTATTTTATTGGTGCTTGATGTGATGGTATCATGAGTTATCCTACCAGAAACTAGAATCTGGTTGTCTATCATATCGATCAAGGATGCTATGGTGGCCATCACATCTGCAGCTTTGTTTTGAGCTCTTGGTACTTTCTCGAATGTGATGAAATGGAACTTAGCGCGTAACCTGTCCATCTTCTCTATGTATGGGATTAGCTTCTCATCTTTTTTTCATATAGTCATTATTTACTTGGCTAATGACTAACTATGAATCTCCATAGACTTTGAGGTTCTTGATTCTCCATTGTATTCTTGTCTTTACTCCAATGACTAGATCTTTGTACTCAACTATGTTATTTGTGCATGGAAAGTTGGTTCTGAAAGATTTGGGAATCACATCATTTTTTGGAGTGATGAGTACCATCCCTTCTCCTGCTCCATGTTTTGAACATGACCCATCAAAGTATAATTTCTATATCTCTATTTCCAATTGTAGTGTAAGAATAGACTCTTTCAAAAAGGCAGATATGATAGGTTTATGATCCTGTATAGGTGCCTCTGCTAGTTGATCTGTAATCACTTTCCCTTTGATACATTTTTTGTCCATGTATTCTATGTCAAATTCTCTTAGGATCATTACCCACTTTGAGAGTCATCTGGCGAGTGTTTCTTTTCTTAGTAGATACTTCAGGGGATCAATGTGCACTATCAGCTTGGTTTGATGGCTCAACATGTAATGCCTCAGCTTTTGGGAATCGAAGACTACCGCTAGGCATGATGTTTCAATTGGAAAATAGTTGAGCTCATAACCTACCAAGGTTTTTATGAGATAGTAGACAACTCTCTCCTTTCCTTGGTCATCATGTTGTGCTAAGAGTACTCCCAATGTTGACTCAGTTGTTGAAATGTATAGAAGTAATGGCTTACCTTGGACGGGTGGCACCAATATAGGAGACTTGAGTAGATAGTCCTTGAATATTTGGAATTCTTGTTTGCACTATCCTATCCATATAAATGTTACATCCTTGTGTAGTAGATGCTGGAATGGATGACACTTGTCTGCTAGTTGTTCTATGAAGCACCTGATGGATTGAATCCTGCCCTATAAACCCCTTAGTTGCCTTAGGTTGGTTAGTGGTGGCATGTACAGTATTGCTTTGACTTTCTCTACGTCTACCTCTATGCCTTGATGTGACACAATGAATCCCAAGATCTTCCTTGTAGTGACCCCGAATGCACACTTTTTGGATTTAACCAGACCTTGTAGTCTTGCATTTTGTCAAATATGGGTCCCAACACTTGTAGATGTTATTTTTTTAGCATCGACTTGGAAAGTATGTCATCGACATAGTCCTCCATTATTTTGTGAATGAGATCATAGAAGATGGTTGTCATGGCTCTTTGATATGTTTCTCCTACATTTTTTAGACCGAATGGCATGACGTTCCAATAGTCAGTGCCCCATGCACATGTGAAATTCATTTTGTGTTGGTCTTCTGGTGCAATCCTTATTTGATTATATCCTGAAAATCCATCCATGAGTGATATCATCTGATGTCCTACTATGAGATCTATTATCATGTTGATATTAGGCAAAGGAAAGTCCTCCTTGGTACAAGCTTTGTTGAGGTCTCTAAAATCTATGCAGATTCAAATTTTACCACTATGTTTGGTTACAGGTGTGTATGTATTTTGTGGATCTGCTAGCTGCAACACAACACTTCAATATGCCATTGCATTAGTGAGATAAACATGAAATATCAAAGGAAAAGCACATATACATCACTGAAATCAACATATTGCTCCCTATCTAAGAAGAGTGTGAAATATTCTATAATTGCCCTCAGATTATGCATAAATTAGTGACAACATCATGCTTAGAATGGAAGATTTAACTAAAATGAAGGCTAAATTGTAATGCAAATTTCTTTTTAGTGCTTCAATTGAAATATTATGAAAATATAAGAGTAGTGAGCTAAAATGCATTTAAAATATCTAAAAATATGAGCAGCATAAGATTGCAAAATGAAATTCTAAAATTAGGGGCCCATTGAGGTCAAAATTCATTCCTTTTATAGAAGAATTTGAGTAATGAGAGGTTAGGATTGATTTGTGAAGAGAGGTGGAGATTGAATCCTTGGTGATCCATTTGAGGTGATCCAAGTGATTCAAATCTCATTGGCTAATGGAATGACTTTCCATTTTGCAAGTGAGGAGGTGTAATTAGGATTTTATTTAATTCCTTTTAATTAATTACCTTAGCCGTGTATTTTTTTCTTTTTCATTTAATTGATTTGATTTGATTTAATTGACTAAAAAATTAATGTAAATTAGTGATAAGATCACTTAGGAGATTAAATTAGATTTAGATGAATTATGCCAATTAATTAAAGAATTGTCTTGACATAATTAGGGGTATGATCACACTTAGGGAAAATAGGGTCTCTGGTCAGAGCTGACCAAATTAGGGTAGTTACATTTTCTCCTCTTTGAATTGATGTGTGAGAAGCACATTGATTCAATGAATTATTGATATTGACTTCAGAAAGTTTGAGAATTCTGCACTTGATTGAATGAAATGTCTGATGAGATCAGTCATGCACTTGATTGAACTAAGATTGATAGTATTGACTTTGAACTTGATCGAACAAAGGTCAATAAAGAAAAGATCTTAAAGACATCAATTCTGAAATTTGTCGAACAAGAATTGATAATACTGATGCCAAACTTGATCGAATGAAAGTCAGTACAAAGCTGTTAGGAGCTTTGATGTATCAATTCTGAACTTGATCAAACAAGAATTGATAATAATGAATCCAAACTTGATGAAATGAAAGTTAGTATGAAGCTACCAGGAGCTTAATAAAGATCTTAGAATATGTAGACATAGATATCTAGCTTGTGAGAACCTAAGCCTTCTATCCAATAGTCTCAACTTGATCAAAGGAAACTGCCACGCCCCTAGTCTTTTGATGATGAAGTCATTTTAATGCTTTTTGAGCAAGAATTTGAATGATTTAAGTGTGATCATGCCCCCTTAGGAATGAAATCAAAGGAAAAAGAATAAAATCCCTCTGTAGAATGATATATCACTTGAAAAAATTGATTGAATCAAGAAAGAATCAATTAGGAGAAATGAAGAAGCGAAGGTGTGTTAAGAGAAAACACAATTTTACCAAGTTAAATACGTTAAAATGTGATTTTTGAGTCTGAGAAACTGATGTAGGACCAAGATTGTGATGAATAGTGTGCAATTTGGATGATAGAGAAATTAGAAAATTGATTGCGTAAAGCATGCAAATCATTTTTGGAATATGTCTAGCAATTCTGCATTTTGTTGAAGCTATCGTAAAATCTGTAGCATGTTTGTGGAAAACATCCTCTGCACATTCAATTTCATTCTTGATAGATCAAAGAAGAACAAAATTTAATTTTGATAGTCTGGGAGGAGTTTTAGAGCTCTTAAATACCTCAAAAAGTTCAATATATATCCCAAAATTCACTTTTTACCCATTCATTTTCACTTTTGTCTTTATTAAATTTAGAGCTCTATAGAGAAGATGGTGGTCCCTCTGGAGAAGCATCAATTTGATCTTTCCCCTGAGAAATTACGCACTACCGTTGAGTACCTCAAAACCTACCTTTCCATGTTTTTAGTTACCATTTTTGTCCATGTTTGTGAAAGTTATGTAGCTTTCAATTCTGCATCGCACACCGTATAGGGGATCGTGTTTGGTTAATCCTGCATTGCATCTTGTTTTTACCCCAAATCTTGCATCGCATCTTGTAAATTTGGGATCACATCTTGTTTTCTATTTTGACATCACATAGGGTAAAATTTTGTCTATCTTTGAATTTTCTCATGTCCTATGAAAACAGGATTGCATCCCACGTCCCACATTGCATCTTGTCAAAATAGGATTATTTCCTGGATGCCCCATTGTATCCGGGAAATCATGAATCACATACAATATAAAGGATCGCACCCTTTAAAAACATGGTCATTTTCTATTTTAGAGTTAAATTTTATCCAATTTTGATTATTTTGCACAGTCTGAAGACCAAAAAGACTTATTTGATAGATTTTATGCATAGTTTCCATGTATGCACCCTAAAATGGTCGCCTAGACTATGGGCCCCATTTATCAATTTATCGATGTATCAAATTTCTAAATCAATGCTTTACAATGTTTTCAATTCAAATCAATTTCCTTGATCAAATTGTAATTAATTCAATTATTTCAATATTTCCTAAGGTTTGATCATTTTTATTTAATTAAAAGATTTCATCTCCCTTTTAATTAAATAAAATTTATCTTATTTAATTAAATTAAATTCCTCCCATTTAATTAAATAAAATTCTTCTAATTTATTTAATTATAAAGAAAACCCCTCTTTTAATTAAATAAATAAAAATCCCCACTTAAAGCTCTTCTTTTGATGAAAAAGGAAATAAATTAAATAAAAATCTTATTTTTTATCACATCTTTTTAAGTGGTGGGATTTTTTCTTTAATGAGCACATGGATCAAGTAAGATTTAATCTCCACCATTGCTCATTTATTTTTGCCTCTTAATCTCAACCGTTCACTTTTCTTTATAAGGAGCCCTCTCCTTCTCATTTAGGTTCCCACTTTTTTTTATATTGTTATGCTGCAGGTTTGGAGAGCATTTTGGAGGAGAATTTGAGCATTTTGGCTTGGATATTGCAACTTCTCTCTTCTTGTCTTCTTATTCTTCTTGCATCCATGGATATTCATGTAGATTAGACTCATATTAGATTAAATTCATATTTTCTTCCATAGATTAAGCTTGCATATTTCCTTTTATAGATTAATCATGCATTGCTATCATTTAGATTAATTTTGTTTTATGCATTGCAATCATATAGAATAGTTGTCATTTCCATGCATTGAATCTCTCATTTCATGGTGTACTTGCAAGGGCACAACTAGGTCAATCTCAGGGCCTCCATCACAAACCTTTGCAATCCATGACTAGGGAGCTATGAGTCAATATTTGAGGCCTCATTCTTGAGCAACCTTGAATGGAATGACCCATAGAAGTGTGAGACATTTTTAACACATATTTTTGGCGCCCACTGTGGGGCACAAAAGCCCACCCTATCTTAAATTTTTGGCGCACACCATGGGGCAGAAGATTCATTTTCTGTCACTATATTTATTTTTCATAATTTATTTTCAGATTTCCGTATTTTCTATTTTTTTCTGTACTTTTGCAGGGAATTTTCGCGCGACATTTTGCAGGTCTGCAGGCATTTTTTGCTGATATGTGAATTTATTCATGTGACCTACTATGATTCTCCATGTAGCTCTATGAAAAATTTTGTGTGACATTTGACACCAGTCACAGATACGATATTAATTACTATTATCTACTGCTGCCTGCGTATTTCTTCACGCGAGATTCTACGAATCTTCGTGTGACATTGTGTGAATCTTCACGCGTAACTCTGGGATTATTCATGCGAGATTTCACACCAGAGATCTGATTTTTATTGCTATATTTTATATCTTTGATCTCTAACCACTAATGTTTACTGTTTCTGGTGGTTTCTGATTTGTTGTTGTTGTTGATTTGGACTTGCATGGATAAACAACAAAATGTTCGCATTGCTTTGGACTTGAGGTATTTTGTTGCATCTCTATAACATTTAGATTTTGGAAATAAAAATGAACCTCTCATGTGTTTATCTTGAGTGTTTCTTGCTTTCATAGATCACATTTCCAACTGGTTCTCTAAAGAATGAACCTAGATTTTCTTTCTTGCATATATGTTTCACATAGTAATTAGGCCCTATGAACACTATTTGCGGAGATCTTGAGAGAGTGGGCTTAATTATCTTGTCTTACATGTGAAGCTCTTCTTGATGATAGATCCCCTTGTAGGTAGGGAAGGATTTGTCATTACTTCAAACTCGGTTTAGTCTTCAACTTTGATTGGTACTTTCTCTCTTGAGATCAATCGTCATTGTTGTTGACATACAAACCTTGGGTGAGGTGATTTCAAATTAGTGGGTCAATTAATCTTTTTTTCTATGTTTGGGTGAGGTGAAGAGGCTAGAGGATTATGCTCTTTTCTCTTTTGGGAAAATCAGAAACTTGGAACCCTTGAATTTGAACTAAGTCCCCATGTGGTTCATATTGTGAGTCTTCCTTATTAGAGAGGGTTAACCGTAGTGGACACTCCCTTTATTGGGTAAACCATATGGATGGAACCTCAAGCATTAATAGCCATTTTCGCCATGGTAGCAACAACCACTATATAAATGTCCTTGTGGAAGAAATATCCACGGGTGTAGTTTCTTTTTGGGTTGTCAGATCTCCTCAGTAGCTCCTGATTGATTAAATTCTCAAACTGTGTCAAAACCTCAGTGTGCCAGGATTAGATTTCACCCACTTGAGATTGCAAAAGTTGCAGATTCAAACCATTAATAAGAATCATAGTGCAACCAAATTTTTCTATTCTATGACTATGTGCATGATTGCAAAACATTTTGAGAATATACACAAGTAGAATCTTTAGGGAGTAGAAATACTATGAAACTATTCATGTTCATGTGCAAGGTTGCTTTGTCCCTTTCTCATTGTTTGAAGACATTTTTGAACTCCCTAATTGATGTCTTGCGTGCCTAATTCATGAGAAAAATTTGTTAATGCATCTAGTTGGTTATTTAAAAATGAACAAAATTGATTTCCTTGTCCTTCCTCTCAGAAACCTCATGCGAGAAAATAGTTCTTTGTGCGGGCCTATGAGTTTCTTCATGCAATACTGTGAGAATCATCACGCGATATCCTACCTATTATTGTCAAAGTTGTTGTCATTTTTTCATACCAGTCCTATTTTCCTCACAAAACTTTGTGCAATCCTATGGTAATCTTCACATGAGCAAGCATTTCGTTGCGCGAATATGTCCTCTATTGCTATACCAGCAAGTTGTTTGCTGTCAATTTTGAGCTTTCTTAACCTGTTGTCCTATCATTTTCTAGTTTCCTTGGTTGATCTGGGTCAGATTGGAATACTTACCACACTGTTAGAATCTTGTTTAGCTTTGGATTCTTGCATTTTGACCTTTTGAATTAGCAATCTTTGATTTCACAAGTGACCTTACTTGGAGTTGGTAAGATAGGAACCATCCTTGTTGAAAAGATAAACCTTTAGATTCTTTGATAACACACTTGGAGAGTTTTGGTAGTCTCTTGTCCATTCACTTTCATATATTCAAATTCAATCAATATAACTTGGGTAAGACCATCCTCCTGATCCATATGTGCTAGGATACTTATCCGAAACATGGGCACCTCTATGGCAGTGTTGGCTTACGCCTCTTGCAAATTCTATCTTATAACCTCTCTTTTTGGACAAGTTGATGCCTTTACTATCTTAGTTTGATACCAACGTCTCTTAGGGTCATCCTATCATCTAGTACCTTTTCTTTCATGCTAGTTACAACAAGATATCAAGTAAATCAAGGAAAATGACCTCAAGTTGTCTTTAACCAATTAACCCTAGTTCAAACTCGCCAAAAACATAAGGGAAAAGAAACCCATATTCTATCAATCACCTAGGAACAACTTATAAGTGTGGTTTGATTCCAAGAGTCACCTTAGTGAGTTGGGTACCCCCTTAGTACCTTTTCACTCTTCTATGGATATGAGTTACACAATGACTCAGAGGGAGAGGGAAGAGAGGGATAAATGTCTTGATGACATGTTTGCAAAGTATGTGGATGCTATTTCTTCTGGTAGTTCCTCTCATAATAGTAGACCAACTTTACCTCTTATTTCAACAAGATATCTAGATGCACACCAAAGGGCTGAGAGAGAGAGAGAGAGGTAAAAGACATACTTATCAAGATAATCAATCAAAACATGAAAGCGAAGAAGATGAGCTTTATGAAACTCATGTTAATGCAACCTATACCAACAACTTGTTTCAAAATTCAAGACCAAGTTCACCGCTCAAAAAAATTTCAGGATACATGAGTGAAAGACTTAAGAGGATTGAGCGTGAAAAGAAAGCCTTCCTAGATGAACAAGATCATAAGGAAGAACAAATTAGAATCCTAGAATGGGAGAGACAAAATTTGGTAGAAATGAAAAGGAAATCCTTTCAAGAAGAGAAAGATAGGCTCTTGGCTCAGAAAATCAATGATCGATTCAATAACATGCATGTTAGTGGTGGAAACTGTTAGAGTAATCACTTATTAATTAAATCATGTTGATTTAATCAGTTAAGTTGTTTTATTACTCTTTATTGCTTAAGCTTTCTCTTAGGTGCATTAATAATTAATTCTTTTATTAATTATTAATGTGCAAACCTAGCTTTTACCTTTTAGGGTTTTGTTCACCTTTTTAAGGTTGAACTTTGTAATTATTGTTCATTAATTCAGATTATAATTTCGCTCTCACACTTTGAGTAACTTCTGAGTTCTTCATCTTTTTCCTTTATGCTTTCTTCCTGTAATAGGTATTTTGCATGAAGTTGTTCTTGGGTGTAATCAGATCAGTATTTCTCAGATCTTTCATTGTATCAGAGCCCCTCTGCTGCTGCCTATTCTGGAGTGTTTAAAGCATGTTTTTCGAAGGAGAAAATCTCAGCTTTCTCAAGTTTTTTATCTTCAATCCATGGGTGACATTTTTTTGAAGCATTTTCAGCCCAAACTGACCTCACCATTGCGTCCAAAAGGTTCGAGAAAGTAAAATTTCATATAAATTTTGTCCATTTTGGACATAGTTGAAATTTTTGCCCTATTTTTGCATTCAAAGCTCTTGGCACGTTTTTCAAGGGAAAAATCTACTTTGGTTTCCATGCCATCTCGACTTCTTTGCTGCCTCATTTTCTGTGCTGCCTCAATTTCAATGTCATCTCAATTTTTGTGTTGTCTCAATTTCTATGCCGCCTCGATTTCTGTGCATGGAGGAGAGAGAAAATGACTGCCATTTTTTTAAATATTTTTTACAAAAATATAATTTTTTTTTAATGTTTTTTTCTTTAATAAAAAAAAAATTTGTTTTTTTGTGTGCTTTTTTATATATAAAAAAATATACATATTTTTTTAATTTGTTTTTTTTCAAAAAAACAATTCCTGTTTTTTTAATTGTTTTTTTCATAAAAAAACAATTGCTATTTTTTATTGTTTTTTTTCATTAAAAAAATGATATTTTTTCCTGCCAAAGTTGGTGGGAATTTTGGAGGCAGTTCAGATTTGGAGGGTTTCGCCAGTTTAGCCGGGCTTCACCATTTTTGGCTGAGGTTTCTTCCGGTTCATTTGGTTTTTGACCTACTGGTGGTGTTTTGCTCATAACTTGAGCAAACGGAGGCATTTTTCACCAAACGAGATATCAATGGAAAGATGGTTCTAAGACCTTTCTGATTTTTCTTGTTTAGTTATCTGATGTTTTTGTCTTCTAGGGGTTTTTTCCAGTCAAAAATAGGGTTCCATTTTGCGCTCTGGTCACTATATCTCGCTTCTCCGAACTCCTTTTCTCAACTTCCGCATGGTGTCGGAAAGCTGCTTCCGTCCTCTTTATTATTCTATGGGTCTCACACCCAATTTCTACTCCTTATATCTATGTATTTAGTCTTTTTCTTTATGGCATTTTGGTGGATATCTTGGATGTTTCAGGTCCTGGGATCATTTCCTTTTTTTCTGAACATTGTATACATTCTTTTTCTATAGCTTTTTTGCAAACGCACTGAGATAAAGTGCCATCTGATGCATGCTTGGGATTCTTTTGTACTCGCACTACATTATAAAGTGCCATGGGGGGGTTTTGATGTTTTCCTTATTTTCCATCTACTTTTTTCAAGTGAGTGTCCCTTCCACGACATTAGCCTCATGTGTGTTAGTGACTGATCATCCTTGACACATACTTTATTTGTGCTTTTACATTTTTCATCATGCCGTGTTTCTTGGCAATCTATTTCAGTGTACCTATCATACCTCTCCTGCTCTGCATTATGGGGGGTATCACCTATTGGTTCTAATGCTTCCCTGGTTTGATGGAGTGATCTATGTATGCAGTATTTGTTCCTATGTACTAGGCGGATGCAATGGCTGGGTACCTATGCATTTCGGTGAGATGGATCATTTACCATATGGACACTCTTCTTTCATTCCTGTTTGGAGGTATTCTTCCATCTTTGATTGATTATCTCTTCAGGCTTTGTTTATAGTGTTCTCTACCTGATCATGTTCTATTATGGTGGAGGTTCCAGTAGTTAATTTTTGACAGTATTTGCATCTTCTTGCTTCAGAGGTGTTCTACATGTTCCTTTTTTGTTCCTTTTTTCTGAGACATTCTCTAGTTTGGAGGTTTCTTCAGTCCTTCTCTAGGCTTCATCTCTTTTTGGAGTAGGGTTTTTCCCATGTGGTTTTCTCTATTTCTCCTCTTTACAGAGATTTTGTTGTACTTGGGTACTTGATCAGGCCTTGTTGCTGGGACCCATCTTTCCTGCTTTCATAGCTGTGCTAGGTTAGCTTACCTCCTAAGCTTCACTTAAGGGGGGGTGTTAGAGTAATCACTTATTAATTAAATCATGTTGATTTAATTAGTTAAGTTGTTTTATTACTCTTTACTGCTTAAGCTTTCTCTTTGGTGCATTAATAATTAATTCTTTTATTAATTATTAATGTGCAAACCTAGCTTTTACCTTTTAGGGTTTTGTTCACCTTTTTAAGGTTGAACTTTATAATTATTGTTCATTAATTAAGATTATAATTTCGCTCTCACACTTTGAGTAACTTCTGAGTTCTTCATATTTTTCCTTCTTTATGCTTTCTTCTTGTAACAAGTATTTTGCATGCAGTTGTTCTTGGGTGTAATCGGATCAGTATTTCTCAGATCCTTCAGAAACATCTCTCCTCCATCCACTCCTCCTAAGACTCCATGAAGTAGGAGACATTCAAGATCGTCATCATGATCTCCTATCCCCAAAGGAAGAAGGGCTTCTAGAAATGATCATTATAGGAGACAGACACCTCCTAGGAACTCAAGACAACCTTCACAATGTGCTCATCATGGTTCACAGTATGGGGGTAGTAGCTCAAATTTTGATCGCAGCTCCCAAGACTTAATGAAAATGCAACAAGAGCCACTTTTCCAATAGTATGTGGAGAAATATTTAGAGAAAAACAAGGATATGTTCCTAGAGAGCCTAATCAACAAGGGTTCTAGGGTCCCTTACAACTTTGATGTGGATAAAAAGATTAAGAAACAAGGTCCATCCCATGATGAGGTGATCAAAGAAATGAAACACATGATGGAAAAGATGTTGGCACCTAAGAATTCTTTCTCATTGGACTCAATTTTTCCTAATCCTTTTGATAAGAGTTTTGACATGAAATAATTTCCTAGGAAGGTTGAAATTCCTCAATATGACAAATATGATGGGAGTGGAGATCCACATGATCATGTGTGCCAGTTTTATACCACAAGTTTTGAATTCCACCAAGATGACTCATATCTCATGAGATTGTTCCCAAGGAGTCTTAAGGGTCAGGCAATGGAATGGTTCACCAAAATAACTCCCCCTGTTAGGACTTTCAAGGATCTTGTTCAAATATTTGTTCAACACTTTGCATACAATCTGTCAAGATTTATCACCTTGCTGGACTTATATAATTTAAAGAAGAACCAAGGGGAATCCTTTGTCACTTTCTTGCAAAGGTGGAGGAAAAAATTCTCTTGCTATTCTAGAACCATTCCTGATAATGAAAAGATTGACATCCTTGTTAGCAATTTAGTTCCTAAACTGTGGTATGAAGTTAAGAAAATGGTTTTTGATTCATTTGACACCATGGTTGATAACACATGTAGGATTGAAGATGTTTTAAGAGAATGAGGAATTTTGACTAAACATGGAAATAACAACAACAATGGTCAAAACAATAACAACTCTAACAAGGATAAAGGGAAGAACACACATTAGAATAGGAACAAACAAGTGGTTAATGATGGAGTTGTGGATTCCTCCCAACCAAAAGATCAACCTGTGCTCCATTTATCTAGTGTCGTTCAAGCTATGAAGCTCAATATATCCAATCAACAAGAAAGTAAGTCAAGGTACCAAGATAAGCATAAGAGAGAAAGACGTCAATTTGAAAAACTTGGTGATTCATATGAGTATATTTTGAATACACTCATTGCCGACAATCTTGCACATCCTCAAGATCCTACAAAATTTCATATACTGGATGTTAAACCACATTGGTGGGATGAGAAGGCCTTTTGCATATTTCATAATGGTATTGGACATGACATCAAACACTGCTACAAACTCTGGCATATCATTCAAGATCTCATTGAGAATGGAAATCTTACGATAGATGGATTAAACACCAACACCGATCATAAAGCATTCAAGGAACCTTTACCCAAATATGAAAAGGGGGAACCTCTAAAGCTAAGAATGGAAAAGCTGAGATCAATTATACCTACACAGATGCGGAGAATACTATCAACATGCTTGAATTTGTAGAAGAGAATTCCAATATGATGAGGGGTAGAGATCCCTATGGTTATGATCTAGATGAAGAACCTGTTGTGGTGCTAAGGGGTCCCAACTATAGAAGTTCATCTCAAGCGCTTAATGCTGTCACACGAAGTCAAGGTCTTGTTGTCATTAGAGGACCCAATTCAAGCCAATCCAATAAACCTATGCAAGTGGCATCTAAGCCTATCACCTTGAAACCAGCTATCAATCCTAAGTCAAATTATAGTCTTTTTGATCAATTACAAAGAACCCCAGCTTAGATTTTGATTTTTGAGCTTTTAGAGTTGTCTCCAAGACATAAGCAAGTCCTTGAGGATTCTTTGCACATGGAAAACATCCCCAACAACTTAGATGTCAATCAATTCCAAGACATGGTTATCACATTGCTATCCCTCATTACCTTACCTTTTCAGAGGATGATGATAAATCCTTGAGCCACCCACATAATCTCGCCCTTCATATTGAATTCATGATCCATAAAACCTGTGTCATGCACGTGTTGATAGATGGGGGTGCTAGGCTAAATATTTGTTCATTCAGTTTGTTGAAAGAGTTGGGTTATTCTGAAAATATTATAGATACAAGGAAAAGGATTACCATCAAAACCTATGATGAGGTAGAAAGAAGTTCCAAGGGGTTGGCCATCCTTATTGTTAGGATTGGCCCTATTCAAAAAGATATTTTATTTCAAATAGTTGATGCTGGACCCCTTGCATATAATATCTTACTTGGTAGACCATGGATTCATGATATGCAAGCAGTTTCATCTACCTACCATCAGTGTGTTAAGTTTCCCTACAATGGAATAGAGATTTGTATACTTGGGGATAACACTTTATCGGTCAATTCAATTCTAGCAGGAACTCATGTTCCCCTTAATAGAGAAGTAGAAGATTTTGATGCAACTTTAGTTGAATGCAAAGACAAGCTTAAAATGATAGACCTTGGCATGGGGGGTATCAACTCAAATCCCTCACAACATTACCAGTTTCACCTCAGTCTTATGTAAATCCTTCATAAGAAAAGAAACCTTCCTCTTCAGCTATGACTTTATTTGGCACATTTGTAGAATCATCAGTGCCTATCCAAGCTGAGAAAGAGGAGACATTCGTTAGAGATTGGATCTATAGAGAAGAAAAATATATGCACAATGAGAACTTCTCTCCCTCTCCTAAGGCTTATGGAAGAGGGTATGATTTTTTTAGACAGATGGGCTATCCCGGATATGACCCTCTTAATCACAATTTGAATGCTAGAGCCAAACCCCTTGATCATTCTCTTTTTGGATGCAAGTCTAAGAAGCCAGTTGGCCTAGGATTTGAGAATTACAACAAGTGCACTAATCCTCTCTTTGATGAGTTGGATAATGATGATGAACTATAATATGTTCCTAATTTTATAAATCAGCAAGACATATGTGAAGATTGGGTCCCTTCCACTAATCTCCTTTGGGGATATTTTGATATTCCATTCACTCATGTGTCAGTTGAAAATTTAGAACAAAATGAATCAGATATTGAAGATCCTAATAGAGAATGCCAGCAAAAGAATATTTCTCATTTAATGGAAAGAGAAGGTGTTACCTTTGATGAAATGAAACCTTCCACATCAAGATGTCCCAAACCTTCATGGTGTAAACATCCTAGTCGCAATTCAGACACAAGTTCATATGAGTATGAATGGGACTCCTTTTCTGAGTCCTCCATAGTTGATAGAGATATTGATGTTATCCACACTTAAGTTCTAAACCTGAAGTAGCCAATGAGTCATGTGTAGGATTAGAGGATTTGAACCCACATGTATCCTTAGAGGATTCTTCACTTGTTAGGATGAATCCTGATTTAGGTAGCTTAGAAGGATACTTTAGGGACTCTGACTCTTCGTTCACCAGTGATAATATCATTCACATATATAACCTTGAACCAGTCATTGACTTTCCTCTTGTTCATCCCGACCTCATTGATTGGTCCCAACTCTATCAAGAACCTAAGCTCTTGAAATTCCAAAATTTTTATGAGATAGCATGTTACCTAAATGCCATTGAACCCGTAGCCTCTTCCACCAATGAACCAGCTACTAGAGTTATAGAGCTAGACATAAAGTACCTTAGTCACAAGATAAAAAGAAAATAAAATCAAAAGAATAGGAATTTTGATGGTGAAAACCACTGTGTAGCGGTGTCAGAACCAAAAAAAGTAAAAAGAAATGACATATCCAAGGGTGAAAACCTCTCTGAGGCACCTAAGGATGAGGTACTTGATCGTCTCCCTAGCTACTTTCAAGATCAATCTTTAGTTATTATTGAACCAACACAAGAAGTAAATTTGGGTACAGATGAGGCTCCATAGATAGTACACTTGGCTGAGTCCTTGTCACCACAAGAAAAAGAAGCTTACACTAAGTTCTTATAGAAAAAGAAGATCAATTTTCCATGACTTATTTCGATATGCCAGGGTTGGACATTAATCTTGTCATGCATCACTTTTCCATAGCTCCAGGTGTCAAACTAGTTAAACAAAAATTGAGAAATATGCATCCTCACATAGCTCTCCTAGTCAAAGAAGAATTGGAGAAACTCCTTGGTGCAAAATTCATAAGAGTTATTTCCTATGCTGAATGGATATCAAACATTGTACTAGTTTCCAAACATGATAAATCCATTTGATTTTGCACAGATTTTAGAGATGTCAATAGAGCATGCCCAAAGGATGAATTTCCACTTCCCAATATAGACACGATAGTGGATATGACTGTAGGTTATGAGATTTATTCCTTGATGGATGGTTTTTCTGGGTACAATCAGATTAAGATAGCTCCTAAAGATCAAGAAAAGACTGCATTCACTTGTGCATGGGGTACCTATTGTTGGAACATTATGCCTTTTGGATTAAAAAATGTAGGAGCCACCTATAAAGGAGCTATGACAACCATTTTTCATGACATGATGCATAAAAACATGGAATATTATGTGGATGAAACTTTGGCCAAGTCTAAACAAAGAGATACACACTTAGATGATTTAGAATTCATTCTAGATTGCATGGAACAATTTCAACTATGGTTAAATCCTAAAAGGTTTGCATTTAGAGTCACCTCTGGAAAATTACTTAGATTCATCATTTCAGAAAAAGGAATATAGGTTGACCCTAAAAAAGTACACGCAATCATAGATATGCCACCTCCTCAAAACATTAGTCAAATGAGGAGTCTTCAAGGACATCTTCAATCTATAAGGAGATTTATGTCACAATTGATGGATAGAGCTCAACCCTTCAACAAGAACCTACACAAAGGAGTCAAATGTGTGTGGAATGAGGATTGTCAAAAGAGCATAGATCAAATTAAGAGATACTTGGTGAATTCTCCTATTTTAATGCCTCCTATCCTAGGGAAACCACTTATTCTATATATTTCAGTGATAGAATCTTCCTTGGGGGCATTACTAGCTCAACTTGATGAAAATGGGAAAGAAAGATAAATATACTACATTAGTCGTACTCTTGTTTCATATGAGGTTAACTACACTAGCATTTAGAAAGCTTTCCTTGAATTTGTTTTTGCTTCCCAAAAGTTGTGACATTATATGCTTGCGCACACTATACACCTCATAGAAAAAATAGATCCACTCAAGTATTTGCTAAGTAAGGCTTCCCTCACAGGTAGACTTGCTAAATGGACGATGATACTTTCAGAGTTTGACATAGAGTACATTGAGCATAAAGAAATCAAAGGAAAAGCCATAGAAGATCAATTGGCTGATTTCCCAATACAAGATAATGCACCTATTCAAGTTGACTTCCCAAATGAGCACCTCATGTATATGACTGAAAGAACATGGAATATTTTCTTTGATGGATCATTTATGCAAAACGGTTTAGGAGCTAGTGTTTTGTTTGTTTCTCCTCATGGGCACACAATTCCTAAGTTTTAAAAATTATTATTCCTATGTAAAAATAACATTTGTTGAGTATGAAGCTTTAACAAATGGACTTAAGATGACCATAGAATGGAGAATCACAGAGTTACACATCTATGGGGATTCACAGCTGATAATCAACCAAGTTAATGATGAATATAAAAAAAAACATGAGCAAATGGTACCTTATAAGCAAATGGTTGATTCCTTGAAATGATACTTCACATTTGTCACATTTTAGCAAATCCCTAGAGAAGAAAATAAAGCAGCTGATGCTATGGCTACACTTGCTTCACTCCTTCAGTTAGAGCAACATGAATCAAGATTTGAATTCCTAGTGGAAGAGCTACATCACCCTATCTATGAATCCCAAGAAAGCCATGTAATTTGTACCCTTGTTGGTCGTGAGTCATCCCGTTATGGTGCCATTTTACTCATACCTTCATGATGGCATTGTAGCTGAAACATTTAACCAATCTAAAAATTGAAACCTTACCCGAAACACCTCTTGCCATTCCCTTACTGCTAGTGATTTGTATAGGAGGGGTCTAGATGGAACACTTCTTAGTTTCTTAGAAAAGGATGAATCTGACCAAGCATTAGTTAACATTCACGAGGGCATATGTGGGGGACATTCCAATGGTCTTTCCATGGCCTGAAGGTTTCTTAGGGTGGGGTACTATTGGCCTATGATGCAAATTGATGCAGTAGCTTTTGCAAAGTCATGTGAAAAGTGTCAAAAACATGGTAACCTGATACATGCTCAAGGTAGGGAGCTCATTCCTTCTATATCTCATTGGCCATTTCAGCACTGAGCCTTTGATCTTGTTGGGAAGATTCATCCCAAGTCATCAGGTGGACACAAATTTATTATCACTGCTACTGATTACTTCACTAAATGGGTAGAAGTTGTCCCACTTTATGTTGCCTTGGGTAAGACAGTCTCTCTATTCATTCTGAACCATGAACCATATCATCTGTCGATATGGAGTGCCTTCCAAGATTATCACTGACAACGGAGGCCAATTCAAAAATAAGGACCTTAAACAACTCTGCAATAATTTCAAGATCAAACAACATTGGTCCTCCATTTACTTTCCGCAAGGAAATGGTCAAGCAGAGGCATCAAACAAAACTATTCTTAAAATATTTCATAGAAAATTCTGTAAGAATGGTAGAGATTGGCACTTACAGATAAATTTGGCTTTGTGGGCCTGTAGAATGAGTATTCATACTCCTACTGGGGCTACTCCTTTTTCCCTTGCATATGGCGCTAAAGTAGTGTTACCTTTGGAGGTTGAGATTCCTTCATTTAGAGTTTCCTTCCATGGTCTAGTTACAGATGAAGACTACCGCACCATGAGACTTCAAGAGTTAGAACTTCTAGATGAGAAACGTCGAGCATCATTTGACCATATAAGGGTTTATCAAAAGCACATTTCCAAAGCCTTCAACAAAAAGGTTTTCCCTAGAGAATTCCAAGTGGGAGATCTTGTCTTACGTGAAAATCCTAAGAATCAACATCATAGAGATCAAAAGGGAAAATTTGAACCTAATTGGCTTGGACATTACATCATTACAACAGCTTTTGGGTTAGGTGCTTATTTACTGTCTATAGAAGAGGGAGAGCAACTCCTTGATCCTATCAATGTCTTGCACCTGAAGAAGTTCTATCCATGATGCACATTCTATCTAGGGGCATCCTTTGTACATATTGATCCTAAAAAAATGATATATTGTCAAAAATTCTAAAAATTAGAAAATGTCCTAAAAAAATGATCATCTTAGTGAAAATCTAGCAATAGGTGCTTTGATGTATCTCAAAAAAATTATATATTCCAAAAATACAAAAAAATTCAAAAATTCAAAAAAAATAGAAAAAGTGCCTTGGTGAAAACCTAAAAATAGGCACCTTGGTAGAAAAAATTCAAAAAAATTATAAAAAGTCCTAAAAAAAAAATGAAAAAAATGAAAGAGAAAAAATTGTAATAAAACCCAAGTGGTGAAAACCTAGAAACGGGCACTACTTGAGGCCTTTGCACCCCTGTTTCTTAGTGCGTGTCCTCGACACTTAGGCTTTCTCCATCATGCCTTGTCCTTGTTGCCTTGGTTTGGAATTGGTCTTTGTCTTTGTCTAGGGGGCATAACTATATTAGCTTTCGTCTCTTGGATGTGTTATTCTTTAGGAAACCTCACAAATGGTGTTTTTCAAACCACCCCAACTGTATTTTTCAATACAACCCTTAACATCGAGTGTTTTTCAAGACTTATCGATTTGGTCTTACCCAATTTTGTCATGTGATATTACCTGCTTGCAAGCACTCTATCCTTATCCTCAAAAATCAGTATCAGTTAACACACTTAAATTTTTAAACACAACACTTAATGCTTGATCTATGTCATGATGTTTTCTTTGAGTGCTGACTGTTATTGATTTTTGTTGAGTTTCCTTGTCTAATAAGTTTCTCTGGGATGCATAGCTAGAGGACTTGGGGCATGGGACATGTTTTTATTTGCTTCCTGCTTTATGCTTCACTATTTTTGCACAACCATTCTGCTGGTCATCCTGGCCTCTATGTCTTGATGCAAGCATGGTTTTGCTACATTAAATTGGGTAAGCTAACATCACAGTCATCTTGACCTTTTTGGCTTTGATGCTTATGTTAGAATATTTCCACATTCCAATCCGATGTCAGTCACATTCATATCTTCATAGTTGCGCTTGTGACTAGCGATGATTGTATGATTTTCCGATGTCTATTAATAATGGCTCAATGATGAAAATAAGCTCCTTAACATTCTCTAATGAATGATGAACACAAAAGTCCTATGTTACAGTTGCTCTATTTCAAGTACACATTTGCATTTTCATGTAGCTTGCATTGTTAGACCTCATGTTAGTTTGCATTTTAGGTTGCATTATGAGTTTGAGAGGGTTTCCTTCATCTTTCTTGTGGACTTTTAATCAACTATGATCATGTTCTGATCTTCATTTCCTTATCTTCTTTCATGATCTTAATCAAAATTTTCTATCTTAAACAGTTGATTGATTTTGGGGCATTCTCTTTCTTAAGGAAAATTCTCTTTCTTCTCTCCATTTCTTTCCACCTCTTCCAAACTTCTATCTTCCATTTTCTTTCACCCCGTTTCTTTTCTTCTAATTCAACCTTGGGGAATAATCTTTCATGCTTGATGATCTACCTTGGTTCTGTGATCCTTATATCTTTCATTTTACATCAAGAACCTTATCTTTAGTTTTATTTGATCAAATTTATCAATTTTCTATTTCTCCTCTGTCTCATTTAAATTTTGATCACGAGGGGGCAGTACCTATCAAACTTCAATCCTTGATTTAGCTTTATCAATCCTATCATTTGTTCCTCTTGGGGCAACCTTGCTTAAGATTCTTATCTCGGACATGTCAATTACTTATTTACAATGGTGTTGACCTTGTAGTTTTTGCAATCATCTTATCTTTGTTCTGATGTCAATTACTTATTTACAACAGTGTTGATGTATGTGTTTTTTTGTGATCCCAAATCGATCTCACACTTCAACTGCATCTTTTGACTACATGTGCTCCCAGAATGATCACACAATAGTCAAAGAGGGGCAAATGTATGCACCCTAAAATGGTCACCTAGACTATGGGCCTCCATTTATCAATTTATCAATGTATCAAATTCCTGAATCAATGCCTTACAACATTTTCAATTCAAATCAATTTCCTTGATCAAATTGTAATTAATTCAATTATTTCAATATTTCCTAAGGTTTGATCATTTTTATTTAATTAAAAGATTTAATTTCCCTTTTAATTAAATAAAATTCATCTTATTTAATTAAATTAAATTCCTCCCATTTAATTAAATAAAATTCTTCTAATTTATTTAATTATAAAGAAAACCCCTCTTTTAATTAAATAAATAAAAATCCCCACTTAAAGCTCTTCTTTTGATGAAAAAGAAAATAAATTAAATAAAAATCATTTTTTAATCACATATTTCTAAGTGGTGGGCTTTTTTCTTTAATGAGCACATGGATCAACTAAGATTTAATCTCCACCATTGCTCATTTCTTTTTGTCTCTTAATCCCAATCATTCACTTTTTGTTATAAGGAGCCCTCTTCTTCTCATTTAGGATCCCACTTTTTTTTTATTGTTATGCTGCAGGTTTGGAGAGCAATTTTGGAGGAGAATTTGAGCACTTTGGCTTGGATATTGCAACTTCTCTCTTCTTGTCTTCTTCTTCTTGCATCCATGGATATTCATGTAGATTAGACTCATATTAGATTAAATTCATATTTTCTTCCATACATTAAGCTTGCATATTTCCTTTTATAGATTAATCATGCATTGTTATCATTTAGATTATTTTCCTTTTATGAATTGCAATCATATAGAATAGTTGTTATTTTCATGCATTGAATCTCTCATTTCATGGTGTACTTGCAAGGGCACAACTAGGTCAATCTGAGGGCCTTCATCACAAAACTTTGCACTCCATTAATAGGGAGCTATGATTCGATATTTGAGGCCTCATTCTTGAGCAACCTTGAATGGAATGACCCATAGAAGTGTGACACATTTTTAGCACACATTCCCTAGCTATAATGTTTATTTGAACCCGTATTTTCTTTCTGTTGACAGATTGATTTTGAGGTAGTGTCCTTTCAAGGACCTTATCCAGGATTTGTCCTTGCATTGTCTTGATTGTTGACAAATGCGGAGTTATAGATCGTAGACCGTGTAGGATTAGATTCACTAATAGATTTACCCGATATCAAGGTAAATCAGGGTTTTTTGAATGCGCTTTCCAAGAGATGGAATTTGGAGCACAACACCTTTCATCTCCCAACTACTGAGATGAAAATCACATCTAAGTATGTGTGGCACATTTTACGTATTCCAGTGATGGATCGGTAGGTATAGTTTGAGGCTCATTCTATGATAGCCATTGCTTCTACTCGAAGGTACTTTGGAGAATAGACCATAGTCCATCAATATTTGACATGAGATTATATGTTTGATGATTATGATTATTTACCTTTATATATGGCCGGATTGATTGGAGGCATCCTCATGCCTGATAAAAGACAACATGGTTTTATGTGCGGCTGGGTGGAGACACTGAAGAATATCATTGTATCATCTTGCAGATTTGGATGTGGTAGCTTCATTTTAGCACATATGTATCGAGAGCTCCATGAGATAGTCTATGAGTACTCCCGCAACATGACTGTAGGGGTTCTAGTTTTGCAGATCTGGGCCTGAGAGCATATCTTGTGACATGATCGATAGTAGATAGGTAGTTAGTAGCTTAACAACCTTATGTTTATATGTATTCTAGATTGATTTAGCATCCCCATCTGGGCAAGGTAGAGTACTGGCATCAATTGTTTAATGATATGACTATTGTGATCTAGAAACCATATTTGGATTGTGAGGAGTGGGCCTCAGATAGGTGGAAGATGTCTTACTTCTTTCAGAGTAGGTAATTTAATGGTTGTACTAGATATTTTGTTGAGAGGTTCCTAGTGACACAAGTTCTGAGATAGTATGGCCATGTATAGGGCTGATCATAGGATTTGACCACTTATGCCTGTATTTAAGACAAGGATCCATAGTAGGGAGCATAGTTAGTATATGAGACTGCTCAGCTGGAGATCAGTCAGATGATCACAGTTGGATAGGACTACCTTTGAGAGGTTATTGATGCAGGTTGTACTGATGGTTACCTTCCCCATATAATACAATATACTTTTCACAGCACCTAATGAGGTAGCTCCTCATATAGAGGAGGCCTTAGATTATGATCCTGCAGATGGCAGACCAATTAGAGGAAGAGGCGGATCCCAGAGAGACCAGAGAGGTGGTGGGAGGGATGGAGGGATATATTGTAGGTGCCCTCCTCCAGATAGAGGTCAAGGAATTGGTTGGGATGATGGAGATAATGGTGGGGATGATATGGGTGGTGGTGCAGTGGGTGGTAGTGGAGAGGGCACCAATGGCAGTGGTAGATAGACTCAATTTAGGTTTGTGCCTCCACAAAGAGATCCTGGTCCATTACTGACCAAAGATCAACAACGATAGCAGCAGAGACCACCAAGACAGGTATCCAGTGGAGGAGGTGAACCTCCTAGACAAGATCCACCTAGAGATATAGATAGAGATTCTGGCATGGATGGCGATGCTTTATCTCAGTGTTAGCGAGAGCATGAGAAGCTCAGAGCTATGCTCACCACTTTAGAGGCTTTACTAGCTGATAGAGATAGTCAGCTTGAGTGCTTGAGAGTAGAGAGATATTGACAAGGTGATATGCTCAGAGTAGAGAAAGATACATAGGCCTACATAGAGACTCATCAGAGCCAGAGAGCTGCTTACTACTTTGGTTTATATTATGCGGTAGTTCCAGAGGGATGAAGAGCTCCTTCCTATTCTCGAGTGGCACATCTGTCTGAGGGAGAGATGCCTCCACTGGCTCATCCTACACCACCTCCTCCTCCTCCAAATTAGGGAGAGGGTGGCAGTCAGACTTGATACTATTTTTGTGATTCTTGAGACATTTTGTATATATTGATCCTTCTAAGATCATCCATTGTACTATAGACTTTTGATACTTGATATTTTTTTCACACTGATCATACTGATACTCTTTTGTATATGATTCCACTCTTTTGATCTATTGCATTATTGATATATCTGAGATAGTTGTTTCTGATCTTAATATGTTCATGGTTTCTCTTGCTTTGATAGATGTTTAGATGTGATGCACATGTGATTATGTACTTTGTCTCTTGATGAGTTAAAATAGATTCATGTGATGACATCATTTATGCTTGTTAATTTATTACTGATATATAAATGTGTTTCAAATGATTATAGGTGAATATGCAAATGTATCTTTGTGAGATTTTCTTTATGCAAATATATGTATGGATGCACTTAAAATGTAGAAATAAATGCAATGCTTGAATTCTTTTTTTTTTTGTATTTTCTCTTTCTCATGTATGAATTTAGGATGTATGCCATGGATATGCAACAACATTTGGTATCAGCAATATAGATTATGTAGTTAACTTGGATTTTAGATGAACCAGGAAATCATTTTGACCTCAAGTCCTTATTTTGTTCTTTTAAAATGAATCATGCAATAGTTAAATGTATCTATATGAAGACTCTTAGGACTGTCACTGATTTGTATACATTGTAGCATTTTTTATCATCATTGGGCATTTTTGTAACAGACATCACAGGATAGTACAATTGTCACTAATACCCATAAGGTATCATGAAAGTATGAATACTATGTGTATTGGATGCAATGTTGGAAATAAACCTAAGCATCAAGGCATAGAGGCTAGGATGACAAGTCAATTATCTCCTTTTTTCTTTTAGGAATCTTCTTTTGCTCGTGTTTAATGTAAGATATGTGACCTGCAATGACCTTTAGTATTCATATACTTGGGTACATAATGTATCATACACCTTACTTAGAATCTAATTTAGAAATAAATACAGAAATTGGTTCAACCTCATCGTAGTTTACACATAACTAGGATCGAGATATATGCGGTTATCCACTCATGTTGGAAGCTCTTACCATAAACATCCAAGTTAGGTGAAATTTATAGAATCATTGAAATAATCACAATATGTAGAAAACTAAGAAAATATTACACCCCATGTCCTTGTGAATCTTTATCTTTGAATAGATGTCATGGAGTAACTCGGAAGACATAACAATCACCAATTTATCATCAATTGAAGAAAATTCATAACTTATTACATGCCCCTAGTTTGAAACATCATGGGAACATAAAAGAGTCATAATCAAACCAAGATTAGTCTATATGTGTTTAAGTAGTATTGAGAAATATCGTTGATTCATTGTTCAAGCGCAATAGAGTATCATCAATCAGAACTTGGAATCAAGCAATATGTTTTTCATGTCTGAGTATAAGAGATTAACTTTGTTAGCAATTGCAATCCAATGTAGTGTTTAGGAATATTGGTTGATTAAAGTGTTGAGAAACAATAGTATGATGTCTGTTATAGGTACGTAGTGTTTAAGAAAGGGACCTAGGACATCCTAGTAGATGCAAACTGAACATGCTAGCAAAGATGCCCCCAGTGCAGAATGACTATTCCTAAGATGCAAATGCAAACAAATCCCATGCAAGGATATGACATTTGTAAGGAATCAAAGTCAACCAAATGCACAGGTGTGATTGTGAAGGATTAGTATCAGAAATGCATTGATAGATGGAGCGTAGAGTACAAGTGACACCTGTTTTCCAGGTTTACACCACGTGACAAAGCTTTTTATTTTTGCTACCAAGACGCCTTCTTGCCAAGTTTTTGCCAAGGCACTTTTCTTTTTTTCAAAATTTTTTATTCTTTTTTTGTTCTTTTTATTTTTTTTGTTATTATAAAGGTGCTTGTTTTCTAGGTTTTCACCAAGGATACATTTTTTAGGTCTTTTTCCACTATTTTTGGATTTCTTCAGGATCAATTTTATGAATTTTTGGTATTTCTGAGAACTTTTCATTGCACGGGCTTTGTCAACTAGATGTCAAGCATAGAACCACTTCAAGTGTAGAGTATTAATGGGATCAGGAAGAACATCTCCCTTAAGTGTAGCTAACTGATAAGCTCCAGTCCCAAAAGTTGAAGTAATAATATAAGGCCCCAGCCAGTTGGGTTCAAACTTTTCGTTTTGTTCTCTATTTGGCTAGTTTTTAGGATTCTCTTTGAGAATGAGATCCCCCAATTGAAATTGTTGTGGCTTTACCTTATTATTGTACCCTTTTGACATTTGTTTCTTGTACACTTTGAGATGATCGAATGCTTGTTGCCTACACTCATCAAGTAGTTCTAGTGCCTGAACTCTATCAATGTGGTTTTGTTCATCTATAACAAGACCTTGGAGAGATAAAAAGATGGAATTTCTACTTCAATGGGTAGCACTTTTTCTGCGCCATACACTAGAGAAAATGGCATAGCTCCTGTTGGTGTTTGAATACTTGTTTTGTAGGCCCATAATGCTAGATTTAGTTACAAATTCCAGTCTCTTCTAGACTTACTCATAGTTCTCTGTAATATTTTTAGAATATTTTTGTTTGAAGCCTCAGCTTTTCCATTACCTTGAGGATAATAGATTGAAGAACAATGCTGAGTGATGTGAAAATTTGTACAAAGGTTCTCGATGTCTTGATTTTTGAACTAACCCCCATTGTCTATTACAATAAAAGAGGGCATACCATACCTACAAATGATGTAGTTCAAGATGAACATAGCAACCTATTTGCTAGTGGCTTTGATTAGAAACATGACCTTGACCCACTTAGTGAAATAATTAGTGGCCGTAATGATGTACTTGTGTCCTCTTAAAGAATTAGGATAGATTTGTCCAACAAGATCAAAGGCCCATTGATGAAATGACCAATGTGTTATAAAAGGTATGAGTTCTCTGGCTGGATCATGGATAAGGTTTCCATGTGTTTGACATTTGTGACATGTTTTGGAAAATTGAACAACATCTTTTTTCCATTGTTGGCCAATAATAGCCAACTCTTAATAGTTTCTGAGCTAATGAAAAGCCATTCGAGCGCAATACACATACACCTTTGTGAACCTCTTTTAATGCGCGGTCAGATTCTTCTTGCTCTAAACACCTAAGAAGTGTACTGTCAATACCTCATCTATATAAGTTAGTAGTGATGAGGACATAACACGATGTTTTCCTAATTAAAACTCATTTTTCATTCCTTGATAGGCCATTGGGTAAGGTTTGATTAGTAAGATAAGTAATTATTTTGGCATATCAGGATTGGTCTTGGGCATTTAATGCACAAAGCACTTGGGATTCAGATCTATCAAAGGCTAGAAAGGATAATTCTTCCACCAAGAAGTCATAGAGGAATTGGTGTTCTTCCAGTTGTAACATTGATGCTAGCATAGCCATAGAATCTGCAGCTTTGTTTTCCATTCTTAGTATTTTTTGGAATGTGATGAAGACAAAGTACTTTTCAAATCTTCAACCAGTTGTTTGTGTTGGAGCTCTAAATTTTTGGCAAAATTTAGAGTCCTATATAGTGATAAAACTCTAAAAATGGAATCCTAAACTCCATGCCCAATAATTGATGACATGATGGAGTACATGAAATGGGATACAAAAATATATTAATTTTTAATTAAAAGTTGAGGGATTGAGGAAGGAAGCTTTGTGACAAGAACAATCAAAATTTTGTAAGCGAAGAATTCAGAGATGTTGGAATTTCAACCTCCTGAAACAATGATGTCAACAGAGAATGAAAATGATCAAAAATCTAAAATCTAAAACAAACCCAGTTTGGAAAATCAAATTTCCTATCTCTAGTAAAAATGTTATGTTCATACAAATTGATTTGGGTTTTTTGCCAAAGCCAAATCCGAAAGATAGGTAGTTATTAGTTAGTTTGTTGATTAGTTTTTTCAAAAGAAGTTTTTAAATTTTAACATAGGATGGTGTCTCTTCACCCTAAAGGGGTGTGAAAAACATTGATCCAAATATATATGTGGTGTAAAATGTAAACAAAAAAAGGAGAAATAAACACATTATATAATACAATTTGATCACAATTGCAACATGAACTTTAATGTACTATTTTTTTAATATCAATAAAGATAAGTTCTCTTCTTTTTATTTTTGGTTATAAGTTATATGTTTTCAATTAGTATTTCGGATATTCTATCTTATAGACTGTTTCATTGTGTTAAATTACCTGAATGTTATAACTCAAAATTAATATACAGTTTGAATATCAACTGAAAGATCTGTGAATCTTGCTTTGTTTTTGTAAATCTCTTGAACATAGTTAAATTTGATAAGACTAATTGTGTAATCTGGTTTGAGTTATATTTTGAGTGGAAGCCCTTGAGATGATAGTCTTTTCTTATTAAAGCAATTTTTTTAAAACTGTCTCCGATCATAAGTAAGGTTGAAATTTATCTGACTCTATAGCCCAAGTTTTTAGTATGCACTGATCTAATAATTATTTGGAAATTATTATATTAGTTCATGATTTGTAGTTTGTAGATAATTTAATCATTTTTTCAAAACATTACAATTCTTAGTGGTTATCATTTTAGTTAATTTTTATAATAAAAATTATCAGGATATTTGTTGTTTTCCTCCAAGGATCAATCACCACCTTGGGAGGAACTTTGTTTGTTTGTGTATGCAGTTGTGCGACATAGAAAATTTGCTAGTTCAAAGTGAAATTAGGCTTACCAACCTTCGCTTGATTAAGCCAAAATTGAAGATCTATCAAGTGGTGTATCACCATTATACCTATTAGTTGGCCAAAAGTGAATCCATCATTTTTGGGCACCAACAGTTTGTAAGGCTTTAGTTTCTCATCCTTTGTCTGATAATCTCCATTTACTTGGTTTAAGATAAGCTGAGAGTCACCATACACATGTAACTCTATAATGTTCTATTCCATAGAAAGCTTGAGTCCATTTACCAATGCTTCATATTCTAAGATGTTATTTATGCATGGAAATATCAGTTTATATACCTTGGGTATATTATAGCCTTGAGGAGTGATAAATAGAACCCCTACTCTAGATCCTTGTTGTGTGAAAGAACCATCAAAATATATTTTCCATGGATATTCTGTTAAGTGCATGATTGTTTCATCTGGAAATTCAATTACCAAAGGTTCATCATCTTGTAATGGTGAATCAACTAGTTGATCTGCTAGGACTTGTCCTTTGATAGCCCTTCTGTCCACGTAATCAATATCAAATTCACTTAGAATTAAGACCCATTTTGCTAGTCTTCCTATCAATGATGTTTTACTCAGGAGATATTTGAGAGGATCTATTTTTGCAATAAGTTTCACTATATGCGAGAGCATATAGTGTCTCAATTTCTGGGATGCAAAGCCAACCGCTAAGCAAGATTTTTTGATAATACTATAATTGAGTTCATAAGACACCAAGGTCATTCTGATATAATAGATCACTCTTTCCTTTTTGTTTCCATCCTCTTGTGTTAGCAATACTCCAAGCAATGTAGCCATAGCTGAGATATAGAGGAGTAGTGGTTTTCCATGAATAGGTGCCATAAGAATAGGAGTAGCCAGATAATCCTTTAGTTATTTGAAGTTGTTTTCACAATGCTCATCCCATTTGAAAGTAACACCTTTATGCAACAGTTTTGTGAAAGGTTGCGCTCTATCAGCTAGTTGTGACATAAATCTCCTTATGGACTGAAGTCTTCCTTGAAGTGTCCTCATTTGAATGATATTGAGAGGAGGTGACATTTCCAATATATCTTTTACTTTTTCAGGGTCCACCTCAATGCCTTTAGTTGATACAATAAACCCTAAGAGTGTCCCTGATTGGTCTCCAAATCTACATTTCTTTGGATTAAGTCTGAGTTGAAATTGTTTCATGTGATCTAGTATCTTTCTCAAGTATTTAATGTGATTTCTTCTTATTTTTGACTTGGCTAATGTATCATCCACATAGTCCTCCATGTTTTTGTGTATCATATCATGGAATATTGTTAGCATAGATCTCTGGTATGTAGCACCAAGATTCTTTAGTCCAAATGGCATGATGTTCTAGAAAAATGTTCCCCATGCGCATGTAAATGTTATCTTTTCTTGGTCTTCTAGAGCAATATTAATTTGGCTATAGCCCAAGAATCCATCCATAAGAGAATACATCTGATATCCCGCTATGAGATCTATAATCATATCAATGTTTAGTAATGGTAAATCATCTTTAGGACAAGATTTGTTTAGGTCTCTAAAGTCTATGCAGATCCTGATAGATTTATCTATTTTAGAAATTGGTACCACATTAGAAATTCATCCTGCATAAGCGATGACTCTTATGAATCCAACTTTCAATAGTTTTGCCAGCTCTTCTTTTACTAGTAATGCCACATGTGGATGCATCTTCCTTAATTTTTGTTTCATGGGTTTGATTCTAGGAGCTATAGATAAATGGTGCATTATTAATTCAGGATCAAGTCTAGGCATATCAGTGTAAGACCATGCAAAGTGTATCTTCTTCTCTTTGGGGAATTCAATGAATTGTATATTTTCTTCTACTCATAAGGATTGTGCCAAGTGAACAAATTGAGAAGCTTTTGTTATTCCCAAGTTAAATGGTTGTGTCAGTTCTATCAGAACTAAAGATATTTATTGAAAGTGCTGAGGGAGGATATCAAGAATCTCATCTTTTCACACCTCTGAGAGGTTTTCACCATCAGATACATCTTTTGTTTTTAATTTTTAGAATTTGATACTGCCACAATGTGGTTATCACCATCAGTTCTTTGTTTCTTTTTATTTTTCAATTTACGATTAAGAAACTTGATATCCTCCTCTATCATGTTCATGCTCCTTGCATTGGTGGAAGAAGGATAAGGTTCACAAGCATTTAGATAATAGGCTAAAGTGTAGTCATTGGAAAAGTTCATGATAGGAGTAGGATATGAATTGGCCCAATAAATTAAGTCGATGTTTACCAAGGATAATGATTCGGATTTTTGTAAGGACATGACTACATCAGCGGCAATACTATTAACTAATAAGATATGTTCTATTAAGTCAGATTCTATATCATTTAGATCATTAAGAGTTGAATCATCATTAATAGGGCCGTTGTTAGTAATATGCGAACCTAACTCTAGTGACTCATCCATTGAGCTTTATTCTTCTTCTCTCATCAAATTGGAACTCATAGCTTGTATCCTTTGAATGTCCTCTAGACCTAGTAAAACACCAATATCTCCATCAAAAATCTTGGGTAGTGGTATCTCATCTAATTCTGGGACAATAGTGTTAGGGGAAGTGTTAGATCAACTCTCTCCTCTTTCTAATAGAAATAAAAATTTGTGAATCACATATACCTTAATGTCCATGGTAGCATCAGACAGGTTATCCCATTCATATTCATGCGAAACAGTTATTTCATCACCAGGTCTAATTAAGAACTCAACAATAGTTACATGATGTACTCTATTAGCCACTTGTATATCAAAGTGAGGTAAGTCTAAGACATGTGAAATTGTGACCAATTGCGCCTGCTTAGGATGTACATCTTGTTTTTGGGGTATTTCTTTAGGAGTTTCTTCTACCTGTTGGACTTCTAGAGAGTCTTCTATTGTTTCCTCTACGTCTTGGATATTATCTTGTGGAAACAAATGAACATGAGGCTCTTTTCATGCTACAAAAGTAGGTACATATATTTTTCCTTGATATTCGGGATACTCTATACCAATGTATAATAATATTTCATATGTCCATGGTTCCAATGTTGTGTCTTCTTCTTCTTCATCACTTCCTTCATCAAATATTGGACCATCTCTAGAAGTAGGGTTTTCTGATTTGTTATTAAAACCTAATCATGTTTTATATTTGGTGTTTCTAAATGCCATGTGTATAGGTTCAACAAGTCCTTTTCCTTTATCTCCTAAAGGTCCCTTCCCTTTGTATCCCATTTGTTTGAGAAGGTCATATCCTTTACCACACTTTTCTGGGGATATATCCACATGTTTTACTTCATTTTCTATATGTTCTCCTTTATAGAGCCAAGCCAAGACTACTTTATCTTCTTTTTCATCCTCTTTAGAAGTAGAGGCTCTAACCATACTAGTTGGTTTGTGAATGTCTTGTTCTTTTGATGCAGTAGGTGTGAAAGATGAGGAAGGTTTCCCATAAGATCTTGGAGAGACAAGAATGTTAGTCAATGATGGTGTCATGTCTAGTTTGTACTCCCCCATACTGGTTTCTTCAAGTTTTAGTGTCTTTCCAAAGCTTCTCATCACCATGTCTTTAGAATTTTCAGGTATGGATTCTTTTGGGACTTCCTTATTATGAGGAACCATACTATCTGGTTTAACATTGTTGCAAGTATAGCTTGAATCTACAATAATTGTTATTTCCACCCCATTATGTGGGAATTTAATGCATTGGTGGTAAGTAGATGAGACTTATTTCATTTCATGTACCCAAGGTCTCCCTAGTAAAATTTTATAGGCCAATGGTAGATCAAGAACTTGATAGATCACATTTCATTCAATTGGTCCTATTCTGATTGGTAGAACAATGAGTCCTTTGGATGATCTTTCTTCTTCATCATAAGTGTTGATAGTTATCTTACTTCTTGAATCAATGGTTTATTCTGAAAGACCCAATTTATTGATTAGGTTGAGAGTACATATGTTCAACTCTACACCTCCATCTATCAATACACGTTTGACATAGGATTTATGAAATCAAGACTTGAATGTGAAGGGGTTGGTCATGCGGATGAGTCAAGGATTTGTCATCTTCTTCTGAAAAAGAGAGATAATGTGGAGCCGAGATATGATTGACCATTTTCTGGTAATTTTATACATCAATGTCTTTTAGAACATTCATAAAATTTAGGGCTTTCTCAAGAACTTCCCTATGCACTAAAGAGATCTTTAGTAACTCAAATATAGAAATCTGAGTTGAGGTTCTTTGCAACTAGTCTACCATGTTTTAGTTTGTAGATGGTATAGTAATTGTTTGTCGTGTTGCTGCTTGTTTGGGAATTGTGACAACAAGTACTTTAAATTATTTCACTTGCTTGGATGAGGAGTTAGCTCCTTTGATTGTGACTTGTGATTGGCTTCGAGTCACCATGTTTGATTGTGTCAATGTGTCTTTGGAACCTTTAATAGTGATCACATTGATTGATTCGTATTTAATGTCTAACATGTTGGTCACATTTTTGTTATGGGAGTATGTGTAATTCACTTCATTTCCTTTTCCTTTAGAAGCTTCCCCTTTTTCATAGTTAGGGAACTATTTGTTAAATGTCATATGATCTTCATTATTGGTATGTCCCTCCACTTTGATTTTTCCTCCTTAAATAAGGTCTTGTATATCGTGTTTGAGTTTAAGACAGTCATTAGTCTTATGCCCTTTGTTTTTATGAAAGAAACAATATACATTTTCATTCCACCATCTTGGTTTAACTTCCGGTTCCCATGGTTTTGAATCGGGTATTGTGAGGAATTTATTATCCAAGAGTTTCTTTAAAACTGTCTCAAGAGGTTCTCCCAATGGAGTAAATGTTCTTTGAGGTCTAATCCATGGTTTACTCTTGTTGCTCTCATTGTTTTCTCTTGGTATTGTAGTTGTTACCTTACCTTCTTTGTTTTCTTGTAAGTTTTTTTTTAGATTGAACACCGTTGATATAGGATTAGCATTGGATGCGTCTACCACTCCATCACTAAAAAAATTCTTATTCTTGTTCCACCATTTAGTTTTGTTGTTGTAATTGTTAATTTGTTATCACTTTAGAGTGTGATTTCTCCTTTCTTAACCATGACATATTCAACACAGATATGATTTTTGATCATCCTATCAAAGCTAGGTGATTCTTGCATTTGAAATGCATAGTTCATTTCGGGTACTAAGTTGTTAATAAATATTCCAATCTTTTCTAATTCGGGTATTGCTCTTGAGTACCTTGCAAAGATTTTCCTCCACCTTTGTAAAAAGTGTGTAAAGGATTCACCGGTTCATTTCTTTTTGTTACATAGATCCATCATGGTTACATTATGTTGTATATTATAGGATTAATGTTGAAAAAAACATTGGATTAACTCCTCAAAATATTTCACACTTGGTGTGAGTTTGGAGAACTACTCCATAGCATTTCTGTCTATACTTCCCAGAAATAGACTCATTATATATGTAGGCTCATGCATGTACTCTATGCTTATAGCACAAGAATCTCTCACATGATCATGTGGATCAATTTCTCCCATGTACTCTTTGTATTTGGGTCTTGCCATGTTGGGAGGAAATGGAATCATGTTTATACTCTCGTTGAAAGGAAATGGACATATGTGGTCCAAAGAGTATTTTTTTTTTGGTTTGACCTTTTCTTGCTTGAGTGTCACAAGTTCTGATTGCATTAAGGTCAATTTTTTGGTGAGAATAGAAATAGGTTTTGGTACCTCTTTTTCCTTTAGTTTCTCAACATCATAATCTTTAGGGAGTTTAACTCCAAGAGATGCTAGATGTAGGAAGTATTTCTCCTTGTCTTCACTAATAATATTTTCTAAGGTTCTTTGAAAACTTTTACTTTGTTTGAGTTTGTTGTACTCTTCCTCAGATATGTCTTCATCACTATCTGAGCCAAACAAAGGATGATCATGGTTTTTTTCTTCTTCTCTACTACTATCTTGGTCATTTTGGTTTTGTCGATCATTATAGTCTTCAAAAGCTCTACTCCATCCTTGATGAGGAGCATCCATTGCGGGTGATTCTTCATCGTAGGGGATTACAAGATGTCTCTCCTTGTTGAAAGTGTAGTAATCTAGGAGGTACCTCTAATGTTTTATAAAGATACTTGTTATGTCTCGTGCTAACCATGAAAGCTAGATCTCAACTTTGTCAAAGGTTTTCTAATTGTGTCAATAGGATTTCAAATTGTCCAACTAAGTGTGTCCAAGTAGAGTGTTTTTGTTTGATGTAAGTGAATGAATCCAGCATCAGAGGGTTAGAATTCCCTGATAGTGAGTTGGGAATCAAGATGTTTGATATGTGAAAAGACCACACATTTCAAGACCAATTGTGAGAATCCAAAAGGACATGGAAGGTAGACTTCTAAGAAAGTTGTGAAACAACGACATGGGGACCAACAAGAGCAACATGACCAGACTAAAGAGACAAAAGGGTATCCAAAAGTACTAAATTTCTCTGAGAGACACATGTGAAATTTCCCACTGTCCTAGATGTGACTCCCTAAATGTGAGGTTTTTATTTTCCAGATGTGAGCTTATGCTAACTAGATGCGAGTTTTGATTTTCAGGATGCGAGCAACTTTCATGCATGCGAGCCAGGAATGACCAGGAGTGAGAAAGTTCCCAGGATGCAAGCTAATGCAACTAGATGCAAGTCAATGCAACTAGATGCCACTTAGGATAGATGAAAAGTGATCCCCTAATGATTTTTCATATTTTATCAAATTTGTCTTGAAATACGTGAAATTTTGTCTGACAACAGAGTTTTTCAGAGACTTTCCAGAGATTTGTAAACAACATGTATGTGAGGGAATGAAATTTATTGCTTGTTTCAAGGAGATTATCTTTTTAGTAAGATTTTAGGACACATCAAGCAATGTTATTTTGTTAAGGGTGATCAAACACTTTCCCTATTCCCTATATTCTAAGCATAGAATGAAAATATTTGATCGTAGACTTAGGTACACACTCCCATGCTAATAAGATAACGGCCATCACCAAGTACACAATGGATCCAATCATGATGTCATATTATCCTACTCCAAACGCAAGTGAGGGCATGAAATGATGAGTATCTTGGGGCAATTACTATTTTCCTTGCACAAATATTATCACCCTTTCCGAGATAAATCGGGTTTGTTTTTAGTACAATTGTTTTGTATTTGTGGGCATCTGTTCGTAATCATCCCCTGTAGAATTGCACAAGGAAAAATTAAGTCGTATAGCCCTATGAGTACTCAGATTTGTATAGTCTTGCAAGAAAGATTCAAGCAGCTCCTCTCTACACACACTCAAGAATGTTCAAGGAATGATGTCAAAATTCCAGGAACAAAACCGACTACATCTTCCAAGGCTTTGGCCTAAAAGGAAGAATATTGATTATAGTGAGTTGGAAGGGTTGGCGTAAACCTGTCCTCACTTAGGTCATCCCGGGAGATTTTTTCCTAAAATGGCCGGCCCTCTAATATTTTGAAAGCAATGAAAAGGATTGGCAAGCTTAGGAGTCTAGATTTATGATTCTTCAAAATAAGAAGAGCATACTCTCCTATTTCATGTTGTTTTCTCCCACAAACACACCAAACATGTTCATTTTCTCAAACTTTGTAACTCAAAAATCAATCCCCCATGATGAGTCTTTGATTCTTCCACTTGGAAAGAAGAGAAAATCCTCTAGTGAGACTAAGTAATAAGTTTAAGTTTAACTTTTAAGTTCCTATTGTAAGAAAGAACAAAGCATATGAAAGAAAATTTGTGTTGTTCAATTTCCCCAAATTTAATGTGATTTGCTTGTTCATTTACTATCCCAAAAATTAGACAATGAGAGCTTTGTTCAAATTTTCCACAAATTTAGTGCTTTTCTTGTTTAATTTCTATCCAAAAATTAGAAATATTGAGCTTGTTCATTTACCCACAAGATTTAGTGAATAGCTTTGTTCAATTACTTTCCCAAAAATTTAGACAAATGAGTTTCCTTTGTTCATTTCCTCAAATTCCTTATCAAATCTTAAATTGACTTGTGAGTTTCTAATTTTCCTTACAGGAAAAGAGAATAATTCTCTGGCCAATTTAGTAAGTGATGGAAAATTTATTTAGTTTTTAAAGATTTACACAAATAAAGTCAAGTTGAACAATTCGGAAACCGGCAAACCATAAGTTAGTAGTTGCTTTCCAAATTTTTTATAAAAAAAAGTCTCTGATAGCAACCTACAAAAAAATGTTAGGCTGTTTAAAACACAGAAAAAAACATGGTCAAAATATTAGTGGTTGGACTTTCAAATTTTCAAATCAATCAACCAAATGCGACTGTCTTTCCTGAATGCGAGCCTAAACTTCTTGTATGCGATTAACGATTTTGTATGAGAGCTTTTGATACTAAAGGCGAGGAAAGATTTACCAGATGCAAGTCTTCCCTAGATGCGACCAGAGATACACCAGATGCAAGCTAAGAAATCTCAGATGTGATTTGATTTCCTGGATGTGAGGATCTTTCTTGCATGTGAGCCTTGACAACTAAAGGCAACTCTAAACCTAAAAACATAGATTACAAATTAGCCAAAAATGATTAGAATATGAGGAGAAATCTGAGGATTAGCCCCACGGTGGGTGCCAGAAATGTGTGTGTATTTTGTGGATCTGCTAGCTATAACACAACACATCAATATGTCATTGCATTAGAGAGATAAACATGAAATATCAAAGGAAAAGCACATATACATCACTAAAATTGGCATATTGCTCCGTATCTAAGAAGAGTGTGAAATATGCTATAATTGGCCTCAGATTATGCATAAATTAGTGACAACATCATGCTTAGAATGGAATATTTAACTAAAATGCAAGCTAAATTGTAATGCAAAGTTCTTTTTAGTGCTTCAATTGAAAGATTATGAAATTATAAGAGTAGTGAGCTAAAATGCATTTAAAATCTCTAAGAATATGAGTAGGATAAGATTGAAAAATGAAATTATAAAATTAGGGGCCCATTGAGCTCAAAATTCATTCCTTTTATAGAATAATTTGAGGACTGAGAGGTTAGGATTGATTTGTGAAGAGAGGTGGAGATTGAATCCTTGGTGATCCATGTGAGGTGATCCAAGTGATTTAACTCTCATTGGCTAATGGATTGACTTTCCATTTTGCAAGTGAGGAGTTTTAATTAGGATTTTATTTAATTCCTTTTAATTAATTACCTTAGCCATGTATTTGTTTCTTTTTTATTTAATTGATTTGATTTGATTTGATTTAATTGACTAAAGCAATTAATGTAAATTAGTGATAAGATCACTTAGGAGATTAAATTTGATTTAGATGAATTATACCAATTAATTGAAGAATTGTCTTGACATAATTAGGGGTATGATCACACTTAGGTAAAATATGGTCTTTAGTCAGAGAAGACCAAATTAGGGTGGTTACAATAGGTAAAAAATTAGATATCCAGTTTGAGTATGGGATTGGTCATATAAACCCTGCATGTAGGAGTTTCTTCAGCTCTACTTTGACTAGTAATGCAACATGTGGGTGCATCTTTCTCAGCTTTTGTTTGACCAGTTTGGCATTGGGTAACAATGACAGATGATGTAAAACAAGCTCTAGATCTAGGCTTGGCATGTCTGAGTAGGACCATGAAAATTTGATTTTCCTTTCCTTGAAGAAGCGGATGAATTCCTCTCACTCCTCTAGAGTGAGTGATTTTGCTAAGTAGATATTCCTTGGGTTCTTGTCATCACCCAATTTGACTTCTTCTATTTCCTCGGCTAGCAATGCTGACTTTTCCTCTATCAAGGGGAGGATTTTCTACTTTCCATCTTCTAGCACCTCAGTGAGGTTTTCACTAGAAGATACATCTTTTTTTTTTCTTTTTGTCATTTTTTGTGTCAGTAAGCTCCTTGCATTTTTCACTTATTGATGATTCTTTTTTTATTTTTATTTTTCTTTTTTGACTAGAAAGAGGAGCTTCCTCCCTGAAATATGTTGATCTGTCCAAGTCAATAAAGAAAGTGGCCTTGTGGTCCCCCAATGGAATTCCTTCTCTGAGTCCCATGAAGTCTATGATAGCCTCATCATTTTCAAAGAGATCTATATCAGGTTATCCTTGTTGATCCCATTCTATCATTTTTGGGTGTACTAGAAATAGGTCCTTGTGGTGGGATGAATCTATTTGGGTGAATGGGACAACTGTGATGGTTCCAAAAAATTGGGAATGTGATGTGGACACACCACCTAGGGAATTGGTATCGATATTCTTATCAATAAATGGCTGGTCCTCTATGGTTAATTGGTCGAACATGTCGTCAAGGTGTAGAGTGCTGACTGATCAAGGGGAATAGTCTAGGATTGATGGTTTGGATTTTTGGATGGATCTCCACTCGTACTCATGGGATTCAGTTTTTCTAGAAAGCTCATTAGATGTCTCACTTTCCTCATTATCGTGGATCACTTCGTTGAGGTTTAATTGGGAGTAAGAGGTCCCCACTTCAGATGGAAATAGCTATTGTAGTATATTTTTTATCAAAGCATGTTCTGGGTTTTTCCCTTGGTGTAACTTTGTTATTTGTTCTTGATCAATGGGTATGTCTTGGGTGGTAGGAATGGTTCTATTTTTCCCATAGCCTAACCCTCTCTTGTTTCTTTGGGTTGGCAGTAAAGAAAATTCCATTAAACCTTGTTTTCTTGCCCCCAGACCAGTCATACCATCATACCCAAGCCTTTGTATAATTGTAGAGCCAACTCCATATGTTGACACGGGTATGGGTTCTTGAAGTGTGTCTTGTGTGTCTTAATACAACCATGTTTTAATATCTAGATCAAATGGGTTCTCTTTTGTGATGTCTCCCCACTTGACAAAGGTGGTGGGTGGACACTTGAACAGAATAGGTTCTGGAGTTTCTATTGTGGTCACTAGTTGTGGCATGTCATATGACCTTAGGCTCTGAGGCATGTTGGTGATAGTAAAATATTCCTCATAGTTGTATTCACTGCATCCTTTGTTAGTAATATATATTTTCCCCGCTCTTCACATGACATATTTCAGAATTGAATTCAAGGTGGAGGGGATAATTGCCTCTTGGTTTGAGGGAACCTAGTTGTCAGTACTACTTTTGACAGTGTTACAGTATTGGAACGAGTTTGGGTCTCCTTCAATAATTATTTCTACCCCCTGATATGGGAACTTGATGCTTTGATGATATGTGGAGGCTACATATTGCATCTCATGGATCCATGGTCTTCCCAGTAACATATTGTATCCCAACTCCAGGTCTAGAATTTGGAAGGAAGTGTTCTTGACAACTGGGTCTAACCAGACTGGTAGTATGATAATACCTTTGGAAGATCTCTCTTCTATATTAGAGGCTCTGATGTTGATCTTTCTCATGACATTAATACTAGATTCAGATTAGCCTAAGTGCTTGATTACCTTCAAAGTACAAATATTTAATCTAGCCCCACCATCAACTAGGACTCTACGGATTGAGTGGTTGTGAACCGAGATGAGAAAGTGCAAGGGGCCATTATGCAGAGGCTTGTGTGGTGGCACATCATGGTCTATGAAGGTTGCATGTTTGTTGGCTGCTATATGGTTCACCATTGTTTGGAAGCTCTCAAGAGTTATGTCCCTTGGGACAGCTGATTTTTGAAGTGCTTGGTAAGAGATTGCTTGTGTTGTGGGGATATGTGTAATAGGTGAAACATGGATATTTGGGTAGGTCTATGCTTTAGTTGATCCATGAGGCTTGTCTATTGATCTGAGGTTGTAGGAGCATTGACTAGTATATAAGATGAGGAAGGCACTCCTTGCAAGACAAATTTTGTATGATGCATGGTTACACCACATTTAGCACCTTAGTCTCTGATAGTAATGGTAGCAAAATGGCTATTTGAAGGTTTTATGCAATTGATAGTGTTGTCACTGTTGGTATAGGTGTAGTTTACCTGTTTTGACTATCCATCAGACTCGGAGGATTTAGCTTTATTGTGATCATGTAATGTATCATTAAATATCATATGATCAGTGGTGACTTTTGTTTGGATGTTGGTGACATCGATGACCCCTATGTCAATCAGATCTTGGATGGCATTTTTCAATCGATAACAGTTGGGTGTTTTGTGTCCCTTCACTCGATGAAATTCATAGAAATCATTATCAGTGTTTCACTTTGGTTTGATTGCACCATGTTCATATTATCTGATTTTAGGGAGAGTGATATTGTTGGATTGTATCAGCTTTCTTAAGGATGATTCTATCGACTCTCCTAATGGTGTGTAATCTCATTTTGGAACCATTTTTACATCAATGACACCATCACTGGTGACATTTTTGTTTTTATTCCACCATTTAGCTTTATCTGTTGTAGTATTGTTTGTTTTTGTCTGGGTAGGATCTGCAAGGATACCTTGTTTGACCAAGTTTTTCTCACAGCAAACTCCTCATTTGATGAGTTGCTTGAAGTTTGGAGCTAACTGCAATTATGTTGTAAATGACATATCTAGAATCAGATTGTCAACAAACATGAATATGAGGTCTTGCTCAGGTATGTCATACATGATTCTGTTTGCAATATTCCTCCATCTTTGTAGGAATTTTACAAAGGACTCTCCATATTTTTGTTTGATATCACAAAGGTCCTTGATGCTGAACTTGTGCTTGATGTTGTGATGGAAGTGAGAAATGAACTTTTGGGCCAACTCACCCCAAGATAGAATGCCATGAGGTAAGTGTGAAAACCATTCCATTTTTAGTTTGGATAAGCTTTATGGGAATAGTCACATTAATTATGTCTCTTCATGTGCGACCTTGATGAAACTAGCAAAGAATTCTCGGATATGCTCAATAAGGTTGGTACTGCCCATGTATTTGTCAAATTTTGGTACCAAGAAGTGAGTGGGAAATGGAGACATGAGTAAAGAATGATCAAAGGGGTATTGTTATAAATCCTCTGCGGTGTAGGATTTGGTTTTCCCTTGATTTTTCATGTCCATCATTTGGGTTTGAAGACTCTACACTTGTTGGATTAACATGTATGTTTGTGATTGAAGGTTATTTGTGACATTGTACCTCTGTATTGTAGTAGGTATGAGGGTGCGCCTCTATGTCCCTTGAGTAGGGGCATATGATCTCATCCTTGGGACTTAATATTGGTTCCCCAACATGTGATTGTGATACTGGGGCATGTGATTGGCCCAAGATTGATTATGTTGTGTTTTTTGTTGGGGTTGAGGTTGGGGTTGTTGCTGCTGAAGCTAGGATCATTGTTGCTGGGGTTGAGGTTGTTGTTTCTGCTAAAGCTGGGATTGTTGTTGCTAGGGTTAAGGTTTCTTTTTCTAGGGTTTTTAAGGTCCTTGTAAGAGAAAAGGCATAACCTTGGGTGGGCATTCACTGAAATTTAGACCCGCAGAGATGGAACCCTGTGGGAGTGATGTATTGATCCCAAGGTTAGCAAGGACTGACTGTAGTAGTGGAATAGTCACAAAAGGGTTACTGCTTGTTGTTGGTATTGAGTGCATAGCATGAGAAATTGATGGAAAAGGCGATAAGGCTGAGGGTTGAGGCACACTAGTGACCATGGGTGCACTTAGTTGGGAGCCTGTCATGTTTTGCATGAAAGATGTGCTTGCTTGATTCGTGGATCTAGTCTGATTGGAAACAGTTTGTGTTGATGTCATTGTTGTCAAGGATGGGAATATGTGATATATCGCATGTTTAGTTTGAGAGGGTCGAGTAGTGTTTTGACCTACAAGAGATTTTTTGGGCCATATGGTTGACACATTGAATTCAGCGGGGATTTTGACTCCCTTTTTTATCAACATGGCTAAGAAACATTCAAGATTCCTCTCTACAACAATGTCAACAACTTGCATGGAATAGGCATCTTTCTCTATGTCTTCAAGATCCTCCTCTTTGACATCATGGAATAATGTTTGTCTATGGGGATTCTCAATAAAAAGAGCAGGACTGGTATTTTTGAAAGGGTCATCCTCTCACTCTTTTTCCCAAAGGGCAAATCAGTTGATATAAGACTCATCGGGTTGAGGTTTATCCTTCAACCTTGTGTAAGGCCCTCCATAAGGTGTGTGAGACATAGTGGGGTCTATATTTTGTGACTAAAACAAGTTATATAAAGAAAACAGAAAAAGGATAACCTTTTCTAGGAGAGTCTAAGTTATGTTTGGACAAGGGTAATTCTAAGTATAGATGTTGATTTATCTTGATCTCAAAGACTTGATGATGTAATAATAGGATTGTCAACTATTTCCTGGGACAAAGTCATTGATAGAGATATTATGATTTTGAGATAACAGGATCAAGATATTTCAAGTTTGAACTTTTGAACTAACAATGCTTAGAAAATAATCATGCTTTCAAAGAATAGATGATCTTTAAATTTTAGAGATTCACACAATGTTCTTCATATTTTTCTGGGATAGACACTAATCTCTTACACATAATGAGGAGTCTTATCAAGGTTTTAGGTAAAATAGGTGTTTTTAAAGTCTCTAGTCAAGTGCGGAAAACCTCCACTGATTTTGGTAAAGTGACAGGTTGATTGCGGTAATCTATCACCGATTGTGGTAATAAATAGGTCGATTGTGGCAATAAAAAAGATGATTTCGGCAAAATTCCATCAATTACGGTAGGATGCGGGCAATTGCGGCAAAGGGGAGATGGTCTAAATTTTTTTTCAAATTGTCTTCATTGTCTGATAAAATTGATTTTTTGGAACAAGGCTTCTGATTTGCAAAACATGTTATTTTGATGTTGACACCCTAGACTTTAACACATTGGAATCGTTTTGATAGTTTTGATGTTTGTTTTGCATTTTTGGAGACTGATCAAAGAACAAGAACAATGGAAAATGTGTTTTTTAATCTAGCACGGGTTTTGACACAAGGACAAACAAATTAATCTAATTCAAATTTGGCTATCAAATACAATATTATAGGTCCAATGCTTGTATATTTGTTAGCTCACACAACAAGTGTCACACTAGTAGGACATGAAGGTTCATGACGTAGGTGCCTGTGTTTTTGTCATTGCCAAATATTATTGTCATGCTAGTGAAGATCTCTTTCACTAACACAATACCCTGGAACACATATGTTGGGAATCTTGGGGGAAAATTTTGCAACCCCTTGCACTATAATAAGGTATCTGTTTGGAGGTGAATCAATTTGGCCTCTATTTTAACAAGGTTGTAGTAGGGACTGTGGAATCTATCCAATCAATTTGTATGTGTGTGACTCACTTAAGAGCCTAGTTGACCATGCTAGCTCCTTGGGGATACTTCACCCGATCCATACTATCATCAACACACCTCACCTGAGCTTAGCTAGACATAAAAAATAACTTTGGTTCTCATCTTGTTTATATACCGATCAGAAGGATTACTAGTTTAAGGTCATTCTCCAAGGAAGAAGCGCATTCCCCAGATAGGCCTTTCTAAAAAGTACAAAGGTGTTTAATCTAATAGATTGTGCAAGTGTACCAAAGACTCAAGACACAAGGTTAATCGATTAAACCCCTAAGAGTGAAATGTGAACTAAGCTAATCACCCATACAAGCACAAGTGTTCAATTTTAAATCCCAAAGTAGGTGATGATTTCTTGTTTAGTTTTAATGCACCAAATTTGAAATGTTGTTTTCCTTTGTTTAATTATTAACCTCCATGTCAATTTTAAGTACCAATATAGAAATGTGAGGTTCAAGATGTTTGCATGCATTTTTCTTTTTAACCACTAAAATAATAAATGAATTGATTTTAGTTTCTTTGTTTAAAATTTATCCTCACCACAAGTTGTCAACAAATGTGATTAGTACCAAAAGTACCTAATTAAGAATTGAAGAATAACCCACAACTCTAGAATTGTTAAGACGGCTAAGGCTAACTGTGACTTTGTTCTTAGCTGCGAAATGCTTGATTGAATCTAAATATTTGTTGTATGCTTCACTTTGATATTTTTATGTGATGGGTAAGATGGCTCTTTGTTGTGTTTGATAATTTTTGGTCCTTCTTAGGCCTCTCGTAGTGATCTAGCACCTGGGATGCGTCTAATTACCCTTTTGGCCATTCGTCATTAATCAATCCTATAGAAAATAGAGAAAACAATCAGATTATGGAAGAAAAATAGTGATGTTCAATTAGATTTTCAATAATTATGTCAATTACGGTAATCTCTTGTCGATTGCAGCAAAGTTCTATCAGTTGCAGCAATGTTTTGTCAATTGCGGTAAGGCACTTTTAACTACGGTAGACTGTTGTCGATTGCAGCATGGATTGGTCAATTGTGGAAAAATATGTGCAATCGTGGTAAAATGGTAACAATTGCGGCACAGATTGGTCAATTGTGGCACAGAGCAAGAAAACAAACTCTTGAATAACGACAAAAAATATATGTGAAACCCTTACAACTATGGCGGCAATAAACTAGGCAATTGCGGAAATCTTCCATCAATTGCAATAAAATACCAACGATTGCAAAATTACAAGTATATTGAGAAAAGCATGAAAAAGAATTTTGTAACCATACAGTCGTGGCCAAAAATTTTTGTATGTCGTCTGCAAGTGATATTTGGGTTGTTTGATTCACGTCGGGTTCACTAAAATGTATGCATGGATCGAAATCTGTCCTCTCAATTATGAGGGGTTAGTAGCACCGATTTTCAATGGGGGAAATCAATAGAATAACTACTAATAATGAAACTATGAATCAGTAAAATAACATGAAATAAAGGAGGTACACAAATGAATGCAAACTGACAATTCTCTAAGCTTCTATTATCTCTCTCTACTCCTTCTAAAATGTTGTTTCGTGTGATGCTCAGTATTGGTGTGGGCAACATCTATGACTTGGGAGCATCGAGAATATGATATTGAATACTTTTGATCGCAAGATGGCTTGATTCTTGAACCAATTTGACAAAGTAATGGCGCATGTGAGCTTGAAATCCTAGATCCCTCAAATGGTTATGAAGGGTTTATTATATAGAAAATTAGAATGATACAAACTATTGAGATCAATCCCAGAAATAGGAGGATGAACGGTTGAGATCAAAGGGAACTGGAGAAGTCATAAGTAAACTCCACCTCTTCAACTGGGAGGAGATAGAGTTTGGTTAACTGAAGAGCTAATTTTGAGTTACCTTTAGAACTGAAGAGGTAATTGGAGTTACCTTTTTGAACTGAAGAGGTGGGTGGAGAAACCTATGTAATCAGAAATCTGATTAAGAGTTATCTTTTTGAACAACAAGAAAGGATTTAATTGAATTTTTAATTCATTTTTATAATTAAAGTATTCAATATGTGAGACAATTGAGTTCTTTTTTCTTTAAAAATTGAATTGTTGAATGAAATTAAATTAATTTAATTGAAACTCATTTAATTAGAAGAAATAATTAATAAGTTTAAATGTTTGAATTTAAACTTTAGGAAATTTAATTTAATTAATTAATGGAGATTAATCAATTAAGGTTAATTAATTAAATAAAATTAATTATTTACTTAATTTTGGGGATTTGATTAGATGATTTGGGAAAGGAATTTAGTAGAAAATAGATGATTAATTAATGATTAAAAACACTAATTTATAGATGAAAATTAGTGTTTTTAATGTAAAGTCGTAAGTCTATCCATTTTTGGGTGTCTACACCATCAATGCCAAAGAGGGAGATTGTTAACCAATTGATGGTAATGGTGATGAAGACCTATTTCAAAATAATACAAGAAAGTAAGATGATTAGACCAATTGTTAGTTTGTCACTGATTTCAAGCAATTGATTTCTAGTTTATATTAAGTTTCCATATCAATCAGAGAGGAACTTAATTGGACAAATAATAAAGATCAGACAATGATAAGGAACTATTGGTATAATAATTTTTTCTTAACATTTGATGTTGTTAAGTCGGTATAGAAAAGAGGTCACAAGTCAGTAAAGGGAACAACCTAGTTACCGAGCAGTGAAATATTAGTTGGTCAAGAAAAGAAAAGACAGTCACCAAGAAAAGTTGACAACTGAGAAAGATCAACTACCGAGCAAGGTTGGTAACCGAGTGAAGTCAACACTGAGTGAAGACATTCACCCAAGTCACCAAGCATGAAACAAATTTTGAATAAAGAATGGATTCAAGGAGAAAAAAAAATTTAATGTGAAGGCACAAAGATCAAGAATATGCTAAGGACAAAGGTGGAGTTTTTTACAAGATCTATAGTAATGAAAAGTCAACTTCAAAATCTGAGATGTAGATTAAGCGGCAAAAGAAAGTTGTGAGTTCCAAGAAAAGTGCAAGCCACGAGGCAAGATTAACCGCCTAACCAAGTTTTTAAATACATTGTATCAATTCATTTGAGATGATCTGATGGCTGATCACAATTGAAGGAAAACCTAATCAATAAGATTAAGAGGAAAAACAAGAGGCCTATATACTGACTAGTTTATATTTTTATACATAGTTGTTGGAAAATTGAATAGTTGAGGAGCTATCGAGAAGAGTAGTGAAAGAGTTGGAGAACCAGTCCCAAGGAGAGACTGATGAGTTGTTGGTGCCAGTAATTTTTAGAGAGTGAATAGGGGATATGATCAAGAAAATTATAATTGTAGAACCACAATTCAAATTAGTACATTGTTGCTTACTAATAGTTGTAACATAAAATATCTTAACGTGGGTGGACCTAACAAGTCCTTTCTTAAATCCTTGTGAAAGGTAAAATTCTAGGATGAATTTTTAAGCCCTCTAACTAGGCCACTCCTAATAGGGTGAAGATCTTAACAGGTCTAAGGTAAATCCCCTAATAGGGTCACATCTAACAAATGTGCATTTTAATCTTTAACCAAATTGTCTCTTAACCTAGCATACTTTACAAGAGTATTTCTTTTTGTGGGTGACAATTCCCACTAAGGTTTTTCCCAAATTGGGTTTCCCTATTAAATCTGGTGTTACATGTGATGCTTGATAACTATGAATGTTATTTTCTTATGTTATATGTTATTTATCAAGTTTGTGAAGTGTTTACAAGTTTTCATTGTTGTTGTTATATGAATCACCGAGTTGAATCAGAGATTTAGATTTAAAGTATTAAGTTTCAACATTTTTTGATTCACCCCCTCTCAGTAAACCATCATTAGTAGGGTAAACCAACAGTATATTCTTATGATCTAGATGTACATATGGTTATAAACTATGACATGGATGATTAAATGCTTATAATAATGAGCCTTAGTGAAATAAAAATAAGACATGCATATGATGTTGATGTAACTATATGATAATGACCTATATGACATAAATGTAACTAATGCCCTAAAATGAACATGAGTTGTAAATGATTAAATAAGATGGTTAACCTAATAATGTAACTTAGTTGCCCTAAAATGAACATGAGTTGTAAATGATTAAATAAGATGGTTAACGTAATAATGTAACTAAGTGAGAATGATAATGAATATCTTCATAAAAATGGATGTAATGAATGTGAGAATGACAATGATGCTAATAAAAATGTAATGTAATGCAATTAATATGACAACTAATATGTAAATGCAACTACGATATGATAATGAACATAACTATAATGAGAGTGATCATGAGTAGGTGAGTATAAATGAGAATGAACTAAAATGTTATTAATACGACAATGCAATCTAAATGCAATTAATGAACACTAAAATTTAAGTGATATGATAATAAATACAATTAAGTGATTATGCAATGAATATGACAAGACTCAATAGTGTCGCTAATACGCTATATGAAATGAAGTAGTTGATAATGACAATGATCCTAATCATGAATGAAACTAAAATACAAATGAAAGCGTGGAATGCTCAAGAAACCATTTGCACAAGATGCCAACCAAGAGTAGGGAAAGGACACAAAATCATTTACACATTCCCATCCAAAAGATTAGGGATGCATAGAATGAAGAGGAAAATTGAATGGATGTAATGGGGGAATGAGGGTGTAGACACTAAAAATTTTCTTGTCGCATGCGCGTGACAATTTTACTAATGTTCATCTTAATTAATTAAGTATTATTTATTCTTTAATTAATTTGTGTCATTCTTCCTAATTTAAATTGTAAATTCATCATTTCCCTCCAATTCTAATAATTGAATAATTTTAATTAATTATTTAATTATTTAGTTTCTAATTAATATTTTATCAAAGATTCTCTAATTATTATTTTAAAAATTAATTAAATAGTTGTTATTATTTAATTAATCTCTTCTCTCTAGTTTAATTAAATAATTGCATTATTTAATTAGAAATATTATTCATTGTTGTTATCACCACAATTAAGTGATAATTTTAATTACTTAACTAAGTCTTCTAAAATTAAATAAATCACCACTTTATTTAATTTTTTGCTTCCCCAATGTGAATTCATTCTTCTAAAAATAAATAAGATGATTATTTTATTTATTTACCTCATGCACAAATAAATAAAAATTTAGAATTTATTTAATGTTAATTATTCCTCCAGTTCCACCTCTTTTAACTATCACTGACTAACAGTTCCTCTTTTCATTTAATTCAGTCTAACTCATTAATCAATTGAACAATCTTCTTAGTTATGCAATCAGTCTTCAGATCAATCTATCCAGTTTACTTCCAATCAATTTAGTTAACTATGCAATCAATTTTGTCATGCAACCTCTTAACTGTCAATTATTCTGAGTCTTCTATTCAATCAATCTTACTCATATATTCAAACAATCTCATTTATTTTTCCAATCACCCAACCCTGATTGAATTCTATAATTCTATATAATGAGGCTTAATTCTCATGATTCAATAGCCATAATCTTTGAATTTTCATGTTGTCATAATAGGGAGCAATATATGAGATCCCACATTGCTTGGAAAGGAGAAGACCAAGGGAGATCAATTTTGTTTGAATGTTTACATTTGATATTGAATTGATATTATTTTTATTGCTTTGTATTCATTGTTTATTTCTCTCTTGTGTAAGGAGTAGGATTTGTATTAATATAGATCTTTGTGGTTGGATCTAACTATTGTTATTAAAAGTTTACAAACTTATCCAAAATTTTACCCCTTGCAACAGAGGGATTTTGAAGGTTGAGTTGGGGGTACTCAAAAGTAGTACCGTCATGTAGTGAGAACTTATTTTTATTTAGAAATTTCAAAGACCTACTAGGGTTATAAATAACCAAGGAATTATCACATATGTTCCATAGGACTGAGTCAAAAAACAAGCAAGGATGGTTCTAGCATCACCAGAGACATAGGTGACTAGGGTGGATACGATGCTAGAAAAACCCACAAACAAGTGATATTTACCAAGTGTATCATGTGATCACAAATATCATATTTAGAAGTGCAAGGGTCATATCTAAATGACACTAAAAATAAAAGATCAAGACCTTTCCCAAAGTTTCACCATTCCCAGCATGCCATTATATAAAGGATCGTGGTGACTTTGAGGTGGTAAAACACATGAACTCAAAAGATAAACAAAAGATCCAAAATAAATAAATACCATAGTGATTGTCCACAAACATCTTTTGATAAAAAGGGTGATTGATTGCTAGGATTTGATGTGGTTTGATATGAGGAAGGATGCATTCTAGGAATACTAATGGGGGAAGGGATCAACAACTTTTTTTGATGAAAAAAGAGGATCTAGGACAACCACAATGAAAAAGGTCACTCAAGAATACTTGTTGAAGCACCAACTCAAAAAGGAAAAAGATATCAATCTCACTTGACACGAGGGTGGACCTAAGATATCAAAATTAGAAAAGGACCTAGGTGAAGACCTAATTGAAATAACTATATAGGATGAGGAACCAAGCAAGTGTATACAACTTCTATATAGAAATCTCATGAATTGTGATAATAGGATGAAAATCACTATGCATGTGAGATGAATGGAACACCCAAGAAACATGGATTAAGAGATGGACTTGGAAATGGATATTAATGAGTAATGATGAATATGGATATGGAGAATTTATGCAAGTGGTACGAAGACTTGAAAGATAATAGAAAGGCCCCTTGACACATAACAGTTTTTTCCAGGTTTTCACCATATGTACTTAACCAAGGTACTTGATTTCCAAGTTTTCACCATTGGATGATTATTTCTCTTTACTTTTTGGATTTTTGTATTCTTTTCTTGACTTTTTATATTTTTTTTTATGAATTTTCCAGATAAATGTGGTACACTATATGGCTCAGGCATAGAACTTCTTCAAATGAATGATATTCATGTGATCACTCGGTAGTTTTCCTTCTGGTGTGGAAAAATGATAATACCCTAAGCCATAATTTGTTGTAATCACATAATGGCCAAGACAATTTTGTTCAAACTTTCTCTTCATTTCATAGTTTTGTTGTACCCTTTGTTTCTCTTTCAATACAAGCTCACCCACCAAAAATTATTGAGGAAATTTTTTCTTGTCATAGCTTCTCTTTATCCTATTTTGATAAAAAAAAAACCATATGATAATATGCTCTTTGTGTTTTCTCATCTCAGAGGTCTAGTTGGGTGAGGCATGCTATAGGATCATCCTCATTAGCTACCAAGCATTTTACTGATGCACATGAGGATGGAAATTCAACCTCAATTGGTAAGACCACTTTTCAACCATAAACAAGGAAGTATGGAGTGGTACCTATTGGAGTATGATATGTCAAAAGGGGGGATTAATATGGAGGTGCCAACCATGACAAGTTTCATTGACAACCTTTTAAGGATCTTTGGTATCATTTTGTTGGTTGCCTCAGCCTAGCCATTACCTTGTAGATAATATGGATTTGAAAAATGATGCTTTATATGAAACTAGGCACATAGTTATTCAATATGTTGGTTTTTAAATTGTGTACCATTCTATGTGAGAATGGTAGAGGGGATTCCAAATCAATAGATAATGTGGTAAAGGATGAATTTGGATATTTGGAAACCTGTGGTAAGAGAGAAGGGAATATATTCCATCCACTTCATAAAGTATTTTGTAGTAATGATAATGTACTTGTGTCCTTCAGATGTGGAGGGGTGGATCTTACCAGCGAGGATGATGCCCCAATAGGAAAAGGGTCATGGAGTGATAATGGAGTGAAAATCCTACACCGACATATGGATCAGATCTGAGTGTTGCTAAGACTACTAACATGTTTTAACAAACTACCAGGCATCATGATCTATTTTATGACAATAATATCCAACCCTAAAAAGTTTCTTAGCTAAGCCCATGCCACTTGTGTGGACACTAAAGGTTCCTGAGTGAAACTCTCATAATGCTTGGGTAGCCTCACTAACATCTAAACATTAAGCGAGCATGTCATGATAGACTTGATAATATAGAGTGTTCATGATGATGGTATAATGATAGGATTTTTGAATGAGGTTTTTCCATTGGGTTTGAGTGATAAGGGAGGATATGATACCATATTTTAAGTAGGAATATATTTCATGGTACCAAAGGGACTAGGGACCAACCAACACGCACACACCATTTCAGTATCTTATGTTTCATAAGCTGGTACATGTATTTTATTGACTAGGAATTCATACTATGGGACATCATGTGAAACCTCTAGGAGAGAGCCAATAGAAACCATAACATTTGCAAATTTATTCTATAATCAGGGACCTTGGGTGAACTGTAGGATCATTAAATGTTGTTTAATATTATCCACCATTTTCTTATATGGCATCAATTTATCATCTTTTGTTTTGAATTCATCTGTGACTTGCTTGATTATGAACTATGAATCCTAAAAGATTTGTAATTTTGTGATGCTCCATTGGAATTTTATTTTGATCCTTGAGATAAGAACCTTATACTTTGTTATATTCTTGGTACACTGGAAGCACAATTTAAATGCCTTAGGGATGTAATCACCCTAAGGAGTGACAAAATAAATACTTGCCCCCAATTTGCGAGATGTGAATGAGCCATCAAAGTATATTTTCCACATTCGTTGTTCTTCTACCATAAAAAGGTGCTCATAGGAAATTCAAGGACCAATGGGTACACATCAAGTAATGAAGCACCTTCTAACTGATCTGCAATATTCTTTCCCTTGATTTCTTTCCTATCCACATACTGAATATCAAATTCACTCAATAACATGATGCATTTAGCCATACGGTCTATGAGTGTAGTATGAGAGATAAAATACTTGAGTGGATCTACTTTTGAAATGAGCTTTACCATGTGGTTGAGCATGTTTTTTTGAATCTTTTGAGTGGGAAATACCATCACAAGGCATGCTTTTTCCATAGGGGAGTAATTAAGCTCATAACATACAAGTGTGTGGTTGATATAGTAGATGTCACACTCTTTTCCATTGTCATCCTATTGAGCAAGGAGTGCCCATAGTGTTGTTGTAGTGGCTGAGATGTAGAGTATTAGGGGTTTCCTAGGAATCAAAGGAATCAAGATGGGTGGATTCTCTAGATATTCCTTGTTCTTTTCAAAGCCCTCTTGACAGTGATTATCCTATTTGAATGTAGTTTCTTTTCACAATAGATGTGTGAAAGGTTGGCACTTGTCTAAAACATCTATTTGGGGCTCTTGGGGGAGGCATCTCTAAAACATCTTTGACCTTCTCAGGGTCTACCTCTATGCCTCACCTAGATACAATGAATCCCAAGAGATTTCTTGATGTAACCCCAAAGATGCATTTTTTTTAGATTTAGCCATAACTAATATTTATGTAGGTGATCAAAGATTCATTTCAGGAATTTAAGATGATTGATCCTAGTTTTGGATTTTCCCAAGAGATCATCTACATAGTCTTCTAAGACTTTATGGATCATGTCATGGAATATGAAGGTCATTTCTCTTTGATATGTTGTCCTTGCATTCTTCATACCAAAAGTCATCAAAGTATAGCTGAAGGTACCCCATGGGGCTTTGATGGCTATATTATGATAATCTTATTCTACAATAAAAATTTGGTTATACATAAAGAAGTCATACATGAGTGACAACATCTCATGTCCCATTATAAGGTCAACTAGCATATCGATGTTGGGTAATGGAAAATCATATTTTGGACATTCCTTGTTTAGCTCTCTAAAATCTATGTATTTTTAATATATCTCCTATAGGTTTTTAAATAGGGTCTATATTGGATATCCACTCTAAAAAGTCAATGAGGCATATGAACTGTGCGTCAAGTAAATTTTATAGCTATGCTTTGACTAAAAGGGCCACCTTTGGATGTATTTTCCTTAGCTTTTATTTTACTGGTTTTACTTTAGGATCAATGGAAAGATGTTGAACCACTAGATTGGGGTCCATTCCAGGAATCTACATGTAAGACCATGCAAATTTAATGTATTCCTCATTTATTAGGGCTTAAATTTTTTTATGTTTTGTCTCTAATAGTGAATCTTCCATGAGTTATGTGATGCACAAACATTCTTGAGTTCCTAGATTGATTGGCTGAGTCTCTTCAATCAAAATTGATGATCTCTCTGACTGATATGCATTGATGAGGGGAAGATAATCCTCATCTTCTAATGCCTCAAATAGGTTTTCATTAGAAGATATGACCTTAATTTTTAATTTTTTTGGATCTAGAATTTCCCTAAAGGTGTTTCACTAGGAGATCCTTGATTTTTCTCTTTATATTTATTTTTGCAACTAAGTACTTCCTCTTCCCTAAAATAAAATTTGGGGTATAGGTTGTAGACACATGTAGAATCATGCTCCCGAACATGTGATTGTTTTGTAGCTCCAAATAATTTTAGAAGCATGACATCACTTTGAAAAACATCAATATGAGTTATAGTTGGTTGGTCACAGTCTATGAGTTTGAGATGTGTATGTTGGAGGTCAATGAAGTTAATGGAAACTTGGCTAATGATAGAGTCACCTAAAAAGGATTAATCGCTAAGAATATTGTCATAGGCTCTATTGAATTCCTCTTCAAGAATGTCTTTGATAGTTATGAGTTCACCTTCCACATTAAGAAGAGTTCATTCAGTTAAATTGGTTCCCTCACTTGGGGCTTAGTCAAATCCAAGACCTTGATTTTTAGGATGCTTAGAAGGATCTATGGGAGTCTGTATACCTTGTTCTCTATGTCCTAGTCCACTACCTTGATAATCCCATTTTTTAGTAGCTAGTTTATGGGAAGTGGGATAATTTTTCTTGAGATAATAAAGGATTTTGTTATTTTTTATTGGGGTATCTTGATACAACCATATGTTTATGTCTTCTTTGATCTCTTCATCATCAAGATTCTCATGTGATTAGAATGTGGTGGAACCAAATTTTTTTGAAGAGTGGCCCCTTTTTCTTTAGTTGATGAGAAGGACATCCATGGGTGTGGGGATCAAGAGGTAATGTCCCTATTGCATAAGCATTGGATAGGTTGTACTCCCCTTTCTTTTTGATCTTGACATGGGATAAGGTGGATGTAAGTATTATTTTAGGATCTGCATGGTTTTTATATGAGCTAGCAATAGAGGTGCCAATTTTTATTTGAGGGCAATGATGATAATGGGGGAATGCACCTTCAAGTGTGTGGAAATATATGTAAAAGGTTGGGGATCTACATGGATGGTGACTTTAGTGTTATTATGAGGAAATTTGATGCACTGATAAAATGTGGAGGGGACAACCTAGATGAATTGGATACATGGGTGACCACAAAGATAGTTGTAGGGGAGGTCAAGATAAACAACATAACATATTATGTCCTATACTATTGGGCCCACTTGAATGGGAAATGTGATGGTACCCTCAAAGGTACTCTCTAGATTTTCATATGCTTTGATTGTGATTACTTGATTTGTGATATTAGCATCAGTCTACCCCACTTGAGTTATAAATGTCAAAGTACAAAAAATAGTAACACATTTGAACACAGTTTTTGATGACCGATCATCTCTTTTCTGATGCTACTCTATATCAAGTTTGACAAAACAACACCAAGACCTTCATCAGTACTTTTTTCATTAGACACTCTGATGCTGAACTATTTTTTCCACTACCAACAAATGTACGTTGGAAGCCAGGTTGGTTTGAAAGCGTAATACTTTGATGAGTAAGTTGCGCCTCTAACTGGATGTGTCATCAAATGATCAACATTTATGAAAAGATTTATTAGGGGTATTTGTTGGAATTCCGATGACAATCCCAAACTATTTGCCAATGAGGATGTTTTGTCTCTGATGTAAAAGGTCATCGGACATTTGTCATTTCCAATCACATTTTTTGGGGGTAATCATGGGCATGTTTATGAATATACCAAAAAATGCGCTAACAAGGATGTTGCACCTATGGTGCAAAAGGTTTTCAAACATTCACCAATACCGTCAGCCATTATTGGGAAAATTCATGGAAATTGCAACAAGATCCTCCATTTTTCTACGATGATAAAATTGTACCTCCAATGCAAACTGTTGATGGAGGTACAACATTACCATAAAAGTAAAATGGATGAGATCTTTGCAAGATCAATGAAAGTTAAACATATAAAAAATGTATGCCCTGGCAGGCTGTAGCAGTGATTCACTGTAACATCAATAATTAAAGAGAGGAAAGAAAATTTGAAAAAAATATAGATTCATACCTTCCCACACATGTATTGATATGTCTTAAAGAAAATATGAACATCAATCATAATCAGATCCTGGTAACAAAATGAATGAGCAATGGTGAGTTATTTCCATGCAAACCATACTAAAAGTTAGTCATCAATGAGTCTTTGAAGGGTAAGCATACCTAAAATGTTCCTTGCCTAATCGGTAACCAATATTTATCAACAATTACATGTTATCTTATGTTGTATAAAGAAAAATTTAACCAAACAAATTACTAGAATATAAAATTAATTTAGTGAATATTTTAGGTAATTTAGTCAAATTACCCGGCTTCAAATATAGAAAAACCACTCACAGATGCCTTCTTTTGGGAATTTTGTTGAAGACAAAATATTGAAGTTGTCAACCAATCTGATTTGTCAAGTATGAATTGAAGCTTTAGATGTCTGAGAGAGAGAGAGAGAGAGAGAGAGAGAGAGAGAGAGAGAGAGAGAGAGAGATTGTATCTATCTCTCTCTCTTCATGTCATTGGGCATCCAATGCTTGAAGTACTCATTGAAGGATGTTAATCTGTATATCTCTCTCTTTCCTATCTTTGGGACTATGTATTTCTTGAGTATACTAAAGAATTTGTGACTGGGACTATGTTATGTCCTTTGAGTGAGGAGAAGGGTACATGAGAGCATGGTACTCTTTTGGCAGCAGATGGTGAGGTTAATGAAGTAGCCAAGGATTTAAATGATGAGTTGGAATGCCAAAAGGAATGGAATGAAGAAAAGGATCAGTTGATAGAGGAAAAGTTGGTCTCAATGGAAGGGGCGACCAAGAGTAAGTTGGTAATGGTTGTAGGCCATGAGAAGGCCAAGGATTTTGTGTATTCTCTAAGTATGGAGAAGGAGTATGATAAGATGTATCTTTGGGAAGAGGTTTTAATCAACTTGCAGGTGTATACAACAGTGTTAGAGATGTTGATCTTTATGCACATGATGGAAAATTGGGAGCAACAGATGGTGTACATTTTTCTAAGGGGAGGCAAGCCTAAAGTGAAGATAAAATATATAAGGTAGATCTAAGAGGTAGAAGGAAAAACCAAGACAAGATTGCAGAAAGAGGACACGTACAAGCCAAAGGTTAAAATGAAGGTTATTTTTTCTAATACTTTTTTTCCAGGCATTTCCAAGGGACTTGGAAACTTTTTAAAGCCTAGGAGTATGGTGCAGGAACACCTAAGATATAAGGGTCCACCATAAGGCCATAGGAACAATCTTGAACATTGGAGAAGGTTGGGTGAACTTGAATTTCATAATGTTGTACATATGAAATGATATAATTTGATGGGTATGGCAATGCCTCATGGGTGGCTGGTGCACATTCATGTTGTAAAATGGATTGTTTTCATTTTCACTTTGATTGAGATATGTAGCATAGTAAATTACCTATCCTTTAAAGACAATTTGAGCAGTTGTCATGATGGAAGGTAAGAGATCCACCAGGTTTTGTACAAACTATCTTAAAATCCTTAGTAATATACATGTTTGCAAGGGTTTGTTAATATCTTGCATTCTAACTGTTGAAAAATCATGATCTTTTGGAATTTGGAAGTAGACATGGATGGTGGATTAATGAAGAGTTTGAAGGTATGATTGGAAGTATTGTCGAAAAAAAATTTAACTATCTTAATGATGAAAATCCTATAATAATCACCATTTTTTTGTATTTATCCTTGAAATAAGGTTGATGGAAATATGTTGATTAGATGGCATTAAGGAACTAGGAAGAAAATTTTGATCTATCACTCATTCTTGTGGATTAGATAGATGACTCTCCTAATAGGATAGTGATAGACAACATAACATAGTTATTAGAAGTAATTCTTGAATTCCAAGAGTGTCATTGATGGTAAGTTGAATGATGTTGTCAAGTCTAATGTTTCTATGTTGATAGAACATGATATGGAGGCTTCATGAAGATATGGTATAAGGGTATGAAGGTAAAAACATGTTGAACAATTTTTTATTCCTAGATTAGAAATGAGTTGTGTATGTGACCTTGAATAATTTAATGGGGTGATGTTGTAAGTTGTTGAATGGGGAGAATGTCTTGAGTCTTTTGGGAATGATAATCCTATGATGACAAAATGTTAGTGATATTGATGCAGAGCATCATGGAACAACCATCAAGAACCCCAAATCAACCATGGAGTTTAGTCTTCAACATAATATATTCAATATTTTAGAGGCATAATCATGTCACAATAATCATTCTAGGTTCACATATACATCTTATCAAGACACCAACATCCTACCAATCCTCATACATTACTATTTACAAGGCATTACACAAACATTCCATCATATCTCAGTATATTGCTCCCAAGGAACACATTACTTTGACTCTTCAACTCTCACCCTTGAAGTCAAACATCAAGGCATATTAGGCATTGTGGTCATAGTACATCCATAAGCCTAATAAAAATTCATTAATCAATAGACTTTCAAGGTTATACCTTTCTCAATTCCTTTCACTTCTTCTCCAATGTCCTAGTATGCTAATCAGTCCATGCCAAAGCCTTTAATCTGCTCATCCACAATCAGTGGTCTTGTCATCATCATTCCAAATTAAAACAAAATCCATAAATTAACCATTAGATGTGAGACCAAATGCATTTGAAATCACTGTGAATCTTCTTTAAAATGAACCAAGGATTAGATTTTTCTGTCGGGCACAAACAAAATATAAGAAAACTCTTGCAACAGACTCATTAACAGTGGATTTTAAACAGTTTTATGAAATTCCATTTTTATCTAGGGGACCATGCAACAAAGGGCATGTGGATCCAATAGGTGGAATGTTTTATTTTTGTCTCAGACTAGACATAATTGCATGAAGTCATCTTGTCTAGGGAGTTTGATCAATGCATGTCATTGGTAAGAGGGATGTTAGTCTAAGAACATGTGAAGGAAAGTTTTAAAAGTGTCTAAGTGATATAACATTCATTATTTCATCCATTAATAAAATATAACATCCATTCATTATCACATAAAATTCAATAAGATTCATTAACACATATTATTCAGTAACATTCATTAACACATAATTAAATCCATTAAAACATAAAATTTATTCGTTAACACCTAACATGATTAAACTCATTTCTTTTTTGATTTTTTTAGCTAAGAAAATACTAAGTAGAGCATCAGCTTCATCATTTTTCCCCTCTTTAGGTTTTTTTCCCTTTGGTTGTGCCATACACCTAGTCAAGTAATCATGACATGGAGGCCTATGCAAAGGGGGTTTGCTACAATAAAAAAGAAATGGGTTAAATTCATAAGAATTTTTATTATTCTTACAAGTATTTCATTAATTAAAATAACATTACAAGGGTGCTCTTTACCTAATGGGGCCACATAATCTTCTTGATTGTGTCATCTAGCCTCATCCTCTTTACCTGATGGGGGCACATCATGTTCTTGATGTTGTGTATCCTGATCATGTTCCACTTGTTCACCATACTCTACATGCTCAAAAATAAAAATAGAAAGGTTACATTAATTACTACACCAATTGTAATTAAAGATGTTTAATTGTATTATTAATTATATAAAATAAATTTTATAGCACATGAATACCTCCGGTACTAGGATGCACACCATGACCTTCATCATGTGTGGGTTGTGCTCCAACCTCAGCAAGCTGCATTCTAATGTCATGTGCATTGTTATCATTTCTTTCTTATTTAGAACAAATATAGTCACTTTATGGTGGAAATTAATATCAAATAGATTATTTCTCAAGTATTCAATTTTAAATAATCTTCATTTAGGTTATTTACCTGCGTGAAAGATGCACTAGAAGGTTGTTTTTTCCTAGTCGATTCTCTTAGGCGTTCAACTACGACTCCATATCCTTGGTGGAAGAAAGCTTCATTTTATCTTCTGTGGGAGATTTATTGAATTCAAAGCCCTGCATTTTTGCATAATATCATATATTTTTCTTCTATTGTGTGATTAAAAAATAATTGCTTGCAATCTATTATTTTGGTGCGATATTTCATTTATTGATTCTTACAATTTGTGTGACAACTTCCATATAACCACCAAAGCCAAGTTTGTGCTGCCTGTATTTTTCTAGTCTCCCCTTAGTTGTTTTTGATGTGTCGAACAACCAATGAAAATTTTTAAATATGTTAGGTTATGTAAAAATAAAAGTAATCAGTATATATTACATTGTTGATAGTATCACATACCTTCTTTTGCCCGGTGGTGTATGTCCTTTTTTTTATTTTCCCGCTTTCTCCTTTCCATGAAAAATCATGTCCTTCCACTCCCTCTTTGGAATCATGGGGGGATACTCATAATTTTTGTTCCTCTCTAAATGTATCCTATATTGATCCCTCACGTACTTTAGATATATGCCATCTTTCTAGAGGACCTTGGTTTTGTTGAATGTATTTATGAACAACATAACTAAACGACTTATGAGTTCATCTTTTAATTATTCATTTTGGGCACTCCATCATATATGTATGGTGGACCCAAAGATCTCCAACGTATGGTCATTTATATGTTTATAAAAGACATCATTTCCTGCAAAAAACATCATGGGATCATTAGTCCAAACAGAGTGATCAATATGTAAATTACAATTGGAATATATATAATAATAATTTTAAAGTAACTGGAACCTTCTCTATCTTTATGGGAACAAAGTCATCGTTCACCGCTAATGTGACCGGAAATGTTCCCATACTAGAAATATGGGACGATCTAGGAAATGTTGCTAAAATATCACCACTAGTGGCCTCTTCATCCCCAGCTACATGTTCTGTTGCATAGGTCGGTGCACTAGTCGATGCTTGGATGCTCCATGTTGCAGATGATGGGTTCAGCTAAGGTTGTGTATACACAAGATCAACATGGAGAACACCTAAAGTACCTTAAATAATACATTAAATGTATGAGCAATAACACATTAACGAAACAACAAGAACATAAAAATATGAGGTGGTGTATGTACAACAACATGGCCAACACCTGAACTACATGGAGTACTCTGATCATGGCTAGCAACATCATGAGAATGAAAAATTCATGTACATATTTTTGTTGATGACATAAAGAGTATAAAATATAAACCATGCATGAACTTATGTTATAATTAAAGATTTCATGACAACTTACTTCAAAGTTTTGTAATTTTTTTCCAATTATTTTGCCCTCTCTTGTATCTCATTAGTTTGAGGCTCCATTAAATCACAACTTAACCATTTCTTTATTTATTTATTTTTGTAACCTTTTTATCATTTCATCAAAGTTTGGGGAATATGCAATGTCATAATCGCATAATAATGTGTCCAAAACTATTTGGAGGTTGTTAGGGATCCACTTGTGACAAGAATATTAGTAACCATAAAGAAAAATAAATCCAATACCATAAAGAAAAGAACATAATAATATAAAAATTACAATGAGGTTTACCTACTGGGAAGAAGTGCCTCCAGGTGCATCCACCTATGATGAGAATATTAGTAACATTATCAAAATTAATCCAAAAACATAAAGAAAAGAACATAATAATATAACATTTTTCTCGTATCTAATTTGTAAAATTACAATGAGATTTACCTTCCAGGAAGAAGTGCCGAAAGGTGCATCCCGATCTATGGTATGGCTCAGATCATCTCCCCTATGATAAATGTCTCTCTATGACAAAAGTTATATATATAAAAATATTAGTGAAATGAAACTATTAGACTTACGAAAAAAATTAATAATCAAATGGTATATTGGAGTCATTAATTGGAGGTTTGATGTAATGGTATATATTACATACCACCCCCATGATAGTAACTTTTTTTTATATCTATTCAATTCAAATTGTAATCGATTAGTAACTCTTCCCCTGCACTTATTGATTTTATCGCACATATGAATACATAGTTTCCCTCGCGTGCCTCGAATATGCAATTGGGTTTCCTATTAGTTGACAAAGGTCATGTACAGTTTATAAACCCTGCACTATTCCCTATTTCTTTTGGCCTTCCATCAATGTACATAGCATCTCTTTTAGTTTGATCATTATCTTCTAGTTGTATATAATTTGCTAACATGGCATACCTACGCATACTTCATGTATATCGAACAAGTTGCATCAAATATTTGTAATAGACCTTTATGTCATCCATTGAAAATAGGCCCAAACCATGTAATGAGGATGGTGTTATGTGATATATCCTCTCATTAACACAAAAATTAGTGTTTATTGGAGGAAGTTCCTTGGGTGCCCTTTATTTCTGTAGATGTTTGTACTTCAAGGGCACCTCAATGTCTCCTATGTTCTTATCATCATAAGAATATGACACCCCTTGAGAAACAAAAAATTCTATGTGTTTATCAAATTTTCTTCTAATCTTTTCACCTCTAGTCGATTTCCCTCTTTTAGACCTACTACATGTCTCAATTTCCTCTTCTCTTCCTGAATTCCCCTCGTTCGAGGAAGACACATCTGACAAATACCTATTTGGTGGTACCTGCACTCCATCAAATAAGAGATATAGTTGGTAGAGGGTCAATTGTTATTGTGAGAGGAAAAAAACAAAGCCAAAAGTAGATTTTTGATTATTAGCATCACCAGCCCAATCTAAGTCAGTGAAGCCAATGATGTGTGGGGAACTTGATGTGTAGTGAATTCAATAATATGTAGTTCCCTAAAGATACCACAAAATATGTTTGGCATCTTTTCAATGGCTCTCATGAGGATCATGGGAGAACCTAGAGACAAGGACAACTGCGAAGGAAAGATAAGGATGGGTGCATGTCAAGTACAACAAACTTCCAATCAACTGTCAATACAAAGTGGAGAGGAGAAGAGAACCATTCTATGCTTCACATACTCATACTCCCCCCCATTCTCGGTGTGTATCCTCTTGATAGAAAGACTAGATTGGTTCTCCATAATTGACTTGAAGACACAAAAGGTATCAAAGACATTAGACTTTTACTTGATAAAATACACCCAAGTACGCCTAGAGAAGTCATCAATGAAAGTGAGCACATAGCGGGCCCCTGAAAATGAAGGATTCAAAAATGACATGAGATCACTTTGTACCAAATACAAGTGTGCCTTAGCACAAGTGGCTTGACCTATTGGAAAATAATCCCTATGATGTTTTCCAAGAGAACAACCTGAACATACACCACCAGTATAGGAAATCAGAGGAAGCCCACTCACAAGTGCCTATGTACTCATTTGTTGTAAGTATTTGTAATTAATATGGCCAAAATTATCATGCCAAAGTCTTCTCATTATATCTGCATGTGCCACAAGAGATACCCCAGAACCATCTGAACTCTCGAAGCCATCAAACCTATATAAGCGAGACTAAGGATCAACACTTCCAGTAGCCACAATCGTATCATGATCATGAAGGTCTCAAATAACCAAATCATGTGGTGAGAACTCAAATGTCTTCCTAGACCCTGAATGGAAAAACTGATAAATAGAAAGGAGGTTTTTCAAAATGTTAGGAATAAGAAGTACATCCTGAAGACAAACAACTAAGAATGAGGTAGTACCAGAACCTGTAAGTGCAAGTTGTGCTAAGTCATGAATTAAAATATGTGAAGTATGAGTAGGTGCAAGTGTAGTGACTAGCTTCTGAGAGTGTGACATGTGGTGAGAAAAACCTGAATCAATAATCCATGTGGATCCAAAAGACAAATCTCGTGCAAAAAGAGCATGTCCTTTCCCTATGGAATAGGAAGGTGGCTGAAGTGAGGTGATATGATGTTGTTGCATGGCTCCCTCTAAAGCCTCTAACTATTTCCAACACCTAGAAATTAGATGTCCTTCCTTGTTACAAAAACTATAAGGATCACCTATGTACTTCATAGTCTTGGTGGAAGACTCACTAGACTTTGAAGATTTCCCTTGCTTGGGATGGGAATATGGTTTTGAATCAGACTTAGGAGGTAGCTTGGAGGAACTCTCACTGTCTGCTGAATCTTTCTTTGGATTTGGTTTTGGCTTACAGTTCACCTTAGATGTTTGCACAACTGATGCTTGGTTCTTTGATCCTATGAGAGAATCAAGATGAGATCGCTTTTCCTTCTCATGAGTCAAATGATCACAAAACACATGAAATGTAGGCATGGTAATTTGTGGATCAAAAGCATCCATGGTAGAATGGAAGGTAGAAGAAAATATCTAAAAGGGACCACAAAGCTTAGAAAGAATTAGGAAAATGCACTCTGAATCTTTCTTAATCTTTCCACAACCCTGTAAGATAGACCTGATAGATTTGAATTTCATCAAGAAATCTTGAATAGAAGGAAATGACTCAGGACCCAAAGCTATTAATTCTTCCTCAATCTGAAGTGCCCTAAACTCATTGATTGTGCCAAAGAGAGTCTAAAAATTCTCCCACATATAAAGAGGAGTATCACAACCATCAAGATGAAAGATTAAAATATCTGAAACATGTAGAGAAATCACACCCATGGCCTCACGCATATTTTTCCAGTGTCACATGATCTCATAAGGATGAGTCAATACCGGATAGATGGTATCCAAACAAGACCATAACCCTTGGGACCTAAGAAGATGAGTCATACGAGATTTACACAAATGGAAATTATGTGGAGTGAGAAGCTCAACTGATGTTGAACCTACCATTGTTTCACTGCTCTAACTATTTTAATTATTAGTTATCTTTTTGAACTAGAAGAAATATGTAGAAGGGTTTGTATTTTGTGTTTTTGAGTGTTCTGGTTTTTCTGAGATAAATAACAGAAAACAAGAAAAAACACCCCCCATAAAGAGAAATACCAAACCGCAGTACAAACTGAAAAGATAGAAGGAGATACAAGGAAAGAAACAATTCAGATTGAATGGTAAAATACTTGATCAAATTTCTCAGAAAAATAAACTCGGATATGAAGAGAGCTCATCAAGAGCTTTCCAACCGCTATTCATGAGCAAAAAATGGAGTCCATATTCACATTCTAGAGGCCCAAGAGTGTAGAAAAGAAGTCCTCACTCTAACTAGAAAAAAAGGAAATGAAGTAGAAAAACCTAAAAATCAAACCTGCACCAAAGTATCCATCTCAGAAAGATCTTTCTGATGATATCTCACTTGCAAAAAAAGACCTATGTTTGCTCAAGATATAAGCAAAAAACCAAGGAGTGGTTAAAAAGGCCCCAAAAAAATATTAAAGCCCTTGGGGGCTACAAAACCCTGGTTATAGGTCATATGGAAATCAGGGGCTTGATGACAGAGCTGGAGGTCACCCATGTGACTAGGGCTGAGCCAAAAGGGTTGGCTGCCCGTTGGTGGCTATGGGGTGGTGGGGGTCATTGGGCGGCGCGGTGGCAGAGAAGACCGCAAGGAGGAGCGGTGGCGGTGGTGGCCCAACGGTGGTTGTGGGCGATGGGGGCTATTGGGCAGCCTAGTGGTGGAGGAGGCCATGAGGAGGAGCGGTGGCGGCCACTGAGTGGCACAGTGGCCAAACGGTGGCTGCTAGGCGGCCTGGTGGTGGCTGTTGGGAAGTACAACGTGGACCGTTGGATGGTACTGCTAGATTACACTTGCTGCACTAATTAAAAATCCAAAAAATCAATTAAAATTTGGTTTTTATGATTTTTTATTTTTATTTTTTTTGCTTGCATCATAAAATGTGCCCAGAACAAGGTTGTACATGCAAAAAAAATTTGCCTCATATTTGAACTATGTCCAAATTGGATGTGCCTTATATGAAAATAGGGGTTTTTGGGCCTTTTAAATGCAACCACAAGGTCAGTTTGTGCCCAAAGTGCTCCAAAAAATAGCTCCCCTAGATCTACACTGGAAACCTCTTTAAACTTGAAACCCTCACAACTCCAAAAATTCTTCAAAAACTCAAGAACGGGCTGCAACAAGGCTCTGATACCATGTTTGAATTTGTAGAATTCTATCACCAAGATCCACTGTAGAAAAAACCTATCACAACAACAAAGAATGGAGACACAAAAAAGAATGCTCTGAAAGATAAAATATTCATTCAGAGAGGGAATAATAAAATTCAATGAGATCAAAATCTTATGAAGGTGATCAAAACCCTAAAAGGGAAAAACCTAGGTTGCATGATAATAAATAATAAAATAATTAATTATTACATGCCTAAAGTTTAGGTTAAGTAAACTAGAGATAATAAGTGACTTAATAATTAAATCAAAATAATATAATTAATAAGAGAAATAACTTGTTACTCTAACAAAAGGATCATTACATGGATTGATAAGAATGGCTCATGCTTTTTCCCCAAATTCATCATTGAGGGTAATGTTGATGAAGAAGTCAGCCCTAAAGTTGAGGTTGAGATTTAAATTTTAATAAGCCCAACTCAGGCCTCAGGGTCTGATAATTGTAATTGAGTAAGCCCAACTTAAATCATATCAGATAGCTGAGAAAGTGGAATGAGCTATACCAAGTCGGTGTCAAGGTGGTTTATGTGAGAAAAAATTCAATGTTTTGACAAAATATAGTTGCTAAAACCTGGCTTATTATTAACACAGTTCAAGATGGGTGTAAAGAGAAAGCAAGAAAATAATAAATGGTTTATATAGGGTGTACTAACTTATACCTATCGATCCATGAGAATAATTGTCACCTTGCCTTTATGTAGACTACGCAGGATCGTCGCCAAAGGGGGTTGAGGTTCCTTCTTACATAATTTATTTATCTAATGTTATCTTACATCTTATAAGAAGGTCAATCATAATCAGATTTACATAAGTCACATGATACATATGCTAAAGATTACATCATAGACAATAAAAAATTAGAGGTACATACAATTAAATACAACAATACATGGCAGTAATGAGTAACCCAGCCTTGAAGAGAAAGATATGGTACTTTTTCAATGTAGAAAGTGGAATTTGTTATGGGTCAATCTAGATTAGCTAGTCCACTACAACCTCATGAGATTGAGCTTGTGTTAAGGCTATGATAAGGACCGCACATCTGTCTGTGGGAGGATAGAGAATCTATGATCCCTTGGAAATGTTTTTCAAGTAGAAATCGTAAGATATTATATTTATGTTATGAATCCTCTTTATCCAAGGGGTATCTATGTCCTTTCTCTCTTCACTAGAATTAGGGGTGCAGAAGATGCTTTGCACCGTTTGGATATACCACTCAATTTCTATACCCAATGGATGCAAAGAAACCTTTTGCACCTCTTATTTTATTGAAGATAAAGGACATTGATCCCCTTTTGATAAAGAGGCTTTAGGAAATATAGATGGTATCCTACCACTTCTACCTGAAAAGCATTTCCAAGGGAGACAGAACAACCAATGATTAGTAGGCGACAATGGTAAGAAAGAGTAAAAATTATAAAAAAATATAGTTACAAATATAGTAAAAGAGTGTTATTACAATGTAAGACTTTAATCTCAAAGGATATATAATGGAGCCACCATTTTTTAAAGAAGTGATATCTAAAATCATTCATTGTGTCAATAAAAAGAGGGAAAATCACAACAGCATAATGCATAAGGATATAAAGTGCATTAGCTAGATAAGTTTTTGTAAGGGTGATGAAATCATCATGACGAAGAGGCCAACGAGTTTGATTAAGAACAAGAAAATATCCTTGACATGATGATACAGAAGTGAAAGGTATGATCCACAGACACCCAAGAACATTGATGCCTCCATAGAAATGTTCAAAGTATGTTTTGATTAGTTGTCAAGATTGTCATATGGTTCAAAAGTTGTCAAACTATTCCAAAAGGGGTTTAATAATGTAATAAGGTAAAATAGACCATTCCATAGTATTCTAAGTTTGTTTTAGACCATATAAGGTCAATTTTTAGGTTTTATTTCAATTATTGTAAAAAAATTTATCATATTGACAAAACAAATGTTATCAACATGAAAGTGCAAAATTGCAAAATTATTAAGAGTTCTGAGTTTAATGGTTAGGGATGCCAGTTAGAATCTTTGGAGATTTAGAGAGAGGTATATAAGACAATGTGAGGTTTAAACATGGTGGAAGAGGTCAGTTTTGTATGATTTTTTATAAGTGTAATAAGAGTCCAAAAGTTGTTAAGTTAACAACTTTAGTTGTCAAGTTGACAACACTTGTTTAAGGAACAACCGACCAAAATTAGTTCCATTTGTAGTTAAAAGGATTTTTATCAACCCAAACTATTGGGAAAAAGTTTATATACATTTGTAATGATCCAAAATGGGGGGAGAGAATCAATTTATACAGTACTGATATTAATAAGGTCTAATAAGGTCTACATGAAGACATAAAGTCTAATAAGGTCTACATGAAGACCTGAAGTCTAATAAGGTCTAAATGACCATTTCATAATTTAATTAAGGCTTACAAAGTCATTTACAGTCATTTTTGGGTCATTGTAATCATTTTGATAGAATGTTGTCACATTGAGCAACTTACGCCTAATGGCCATGTGAGGGATTCAAAGTATAGGTTAGGTGTTTTAGGGAGTCTTTTAATGTCCCATAATGTCTTTTAAGATAGTTTTTAATGTAATTAGGGAAGTAATAAAATATTTGATTTAAAAGAATTAAAGTTTTCCACTTGAAAACTAAATGTTTTCAAGTTGACAACCATACTTAATGGTCTAAAACCGACCAATGTTGGTTATAGGGGGTGGTTAATCAATTGATTCAGTTGATAGGATTCAGGTAGGTTGATACAGAGGTATCTAGCCCTGACACAAACACTAACAATATTCAAATGGCCCTAATCAACTTTTCTTCCAAACTACAAGGTTCCCTAACCTTCCTCCTTCTCTAGGCTTCACCAAATTGCCCAGACTTCTCTAACAACTTCTCAATTGTTGAGTCATTGTACTAACCTGCAAATCAAAAACTTCTATTTTCATTACCACAACTACTTGTGCATTCCACATTTTCTAGTGCTTTTCCGCAATTGTTGCTTCACTTTGTCACAAATGATCTATTTATTACCATAATTGCCTACATATTTTGTGTCTCACATTGCTCCAATTTACCTATATTCTCTGACCTATCTGATCAAAATTTTTAGTTTGCAACCTTCCAGATCTCTATGCACAAATTTGAAAAATGCCTATTTGTCAAACTGAAAGCTACTAACTATTAAAACCATTGTCTAGAATCTTTAAACTATATATTTATAAAACCTACAAACTCTCAAACATCTAAAATTAGGAAACAAAAAAACCAGTTACACACCTTTTGCATTTTTCTCAATACCATGGTCATCCTCAATTTTCAAACATGATTATATCAAAATTGTCAACATTAGAAAACCTCTTTGTTGGGTCTGGTAATCATTTAGGATTTCCAATCTAACCAGTCAGACTAGACCTCTTTTGATCTCTCCACCATCAAAATATTATCAAAACCACCAACCCTGACTCCATGCTTCATCTAAAGCAAGAGTCTGATCAAATCAGTATCAAACCAATTCAACTCTGAGATCAAGAGAAATCAAACTCTATTCCTAAGATTGTGATTTTTTAATACAAACCAAAACTTTTTAGAAGAGGTATTACCTTTTGTGTGGATACATCACCAATCACATCGTATCATGTTATCAAAGAATTTTTCAAGATGTCTCTTCCATACCCTTTTGGTTGGAGACCCATAACTAGATCAAAAACAACAAACAACCTAGAGACATGTACTTCAATCCATTTCCCCCATACAAATAAGAATAATAACCCGCTACTATGATGACAAAAACCCTTTTTTCTATTCAAAAAATTTCCCTGAGTTGGCGCATAAACAATTGCAATCTGATATCCTCATGCAAATACTTCAAGTCCTACAAACCCAATTTGATAATCTTCAAAATCAATGTTAACAAAATTCATATACCATGGAGGACTTATATCCCTACCCTATTTATTATATGCCTCCAATCACATCACATGTTGATAAACATCCTCTTATTTCCTCAAATCCACCATCGAGGATTTATGAAGTAAACACAATTGAAAATATGTTATCCTTTGGAGACAAGACTAAACCTTTCAAGAGTTTAATTCAAAAATTGGTTCACAGAAATCATTATAGTTTTAAGCAATATCAAAATCATCTACCCATATCTAGAAATGGCACATTCCAAAATAATCACACCAATGACATATATGCCTCCTATGAAGAAGTTGTCCCTCAAGAAGCCTCCATATTTCCCACCAGTTCTTCATCCCCTGAAGAATCACCAGAGAAATATTTACCATTTCTATAGAATAATATATCTAGTGATGAGACCTCCCAAGGGATATCCATAATATATTTCAATATTAATCCCTTTCATGATATAATCCCCTTCTACAACTCACTTATCCTAGATCCAATGTCAACATATGCTCCATTCCCAGGAAAAACTACTTTATTAGGTCCCATTCAAAGTCCATTCCTATAATTTCAAAGCATTTAAATCTTGCAAGAATCCACCATACATTTCCAAACTCATACCCCATGTCAAGAGGATTATGCAAATCATGAAGAAACAAGTCCTTAAGAAAATCAAGCTTAAGATCCCAAGAATGACCAAACCTATGTAATTTTTTACCAAGATCTTATCTTTCTAGAATCTCATGAAGAATCCACTACCCTTGTCTATCCTATCCAAGTTTATCCCCTTCCACTCTAAGAACAAATTTTCAATTCAAGTCTTATTGACCTTTCACTTCCTATACCTAAGCAATATCATGACATCCTACCCATTCTCCCAAATGATTCTATCCAATGTCAAGAAATATTCACCCTTAAAATTGATTCAAATGATCCTCTTCCAAGTCTTATGGACCTTCCACTTCCTATTCCTTATAAATACCATGACATCCTTTCCATTCTTCCAAGTGATTACATTCACAATCAGGAGAAAATCACCCCTAAAATGGAGTTTGACGGTCCCCTTCCAAGTCAAGATCAAAGTATCCCTTCACCTTCATCTCCACTATAAGATCCCATCACCCCCCCACATCCTTATCATGATCTGACCATTCCTTCATCTCCATGTCCTAATCCTCCATGCTCTTCACAAGATCCTATCCTACCAAATGATCTTGTCACTTCTCATATTCTACCTTTGTATCCTATTATTCCTCCTAACCTCCCTCATGATCCTAGCTCATTTGTGCAAGTTGTTCATGAACCCCATACATGTCAAATGGGTTCCTCCACTTCCATCCACTGTGGTCCATTCCTTGATCCTAATTTTCCTCCAAAAGATCTTATCACCCCTACAAAAGTTAATAATGAGACCCTTACATATAAACTTGGTTCATCCACTTTCATTCGGGCTAGTATACTTCATTATCCTATCATTCCTTACTCCTACACCTCAAAATGGAATCACATATTTCTACCAAAGTAACAAACATCCCTTTGCTAAGTAGGTCTTCCAAATCATGCACTATTAGAGAAATGGGTTGGGCATCCATGAACAAGGCATATTAGAACCCCCTTATATAATAGAAAACACCAAAAATCATGGCCTAGGATACAAGGCTCATACTCAAGATGTTGGTACCATTCATAAATCCTACATTCCTTCATCTAAACCAAAGCATACATCAAAGCCTTCAAACCTTCCATCCATCCTAGGTCCATATATTCCTCCTTCCACTAGCTTGCAATCCATTTACACTTTCCCAAATGCAAGTCAACAAAGGAACACATCTATGAAAACCTTTCACCCATCCAAAAATCCTCCACATCATTCCTATCCATTCATGAATATCATTTCCTTCCCAAGAAATTTAGATGTCAAGCATAAAGTCTATAAGACAAGAAATCCACATGCAGTCAAGGATACATATGTCTAGTCTAATCAAAATGTAAAAATAAATAAAAATATGATCCTAAGAGAAAAATAATCATTAAAAAGGCCACAAAGGCCCACTAAGAAAAAATAAAATTCAAAATAAATATGGGTTCCTAAATCTATTATTCAAGAAATGCGTTCTAAGGACCCACAAAAGAAAAAAAAATCAAATCCACGTGGATTCCTAAGCAGCTTCTTAAAGCATAGTATACCAAATAAAAATCCAAGTTGGCATCCAAAATTGTTGTCCCTCCATATAAATCTTCCCCACCTTCCAAATCCACTTTGGGTCCTTATGTCCCAAAATTCATAACCATTCCTCCATCAAATCCAAAATCTCCTTTTCCTCCATCAAATCCAACATCTCCCTTTCCTCCATCACCCCTCAAGGTGTGTTCCAATGTTTATCCTGCCCGCATTTCCATCCACTCAAAAAAAATTATTCTTGCAATCCCTTCATTATAAAACCTATATTTTTCATCCATCCTATCCAATCCTATTCATAAACCATCCCGCTTCATCCAACCATCCATTTTCATCTCCCTTTGTCATTACCTTACCAACATCTTTGAGCATACCACCAAAAGCTATGGTCTATTATTTCATATCTTTCAAGAGCACTATCCAAGGAAAAAGATGTTTGAGTCCTTCCTCTATGACCTATCATGAGTCTATCATCTTCCCAAAATATTAAATTTTGTCTAATAGTGAAAACTTGAAAACAAGCACTTTGGACAAGTACCATGATGAAAACCTAACAAACATGCGCCATGTGTAATCTATGAACTTCTTGCATTCCATACTTGGGGGCAGGTTTCAATCATATTTTCTTATCCTATCATATCCCTTTTATTTCCTCCTCTACCCTATTAGCACTTTTTCTTGCAACACTTACCTAATGATGAAAGTATACCTTGTATACTCGAATGCAACCTCTTTTAGGCAAGAGAAAGGCTAATTGCTAAGGATTGGATAATATCCTTCTTCATTTTTGAGCTCCATAGACTCAGGCAGGTATTACCTTTTAAAGATTACTGATACTTTAGCCTATGTATTTGGTGGACTATTTCATTCACTGGCTATGTTCCTAAAACCACACTGTAACAACTTATAGAATACTTTAGAGATTGTAATGATTGATCTGAAACTGAGTATTATAAGTCAGGATATGGTTTTGATAACATGAACCAATGAGACAAGGATTTGTATCCTTCTTCCTTTTGTCTTTAGGAGGGATAACCTAATGATTCAATCTCTAAGGAATCAAAAAAGTGGACAATATCCTGCTGATATGAGTCCTTAATGAGTTCAGCTCATTTGTTCTAAAAACTAGATGAAATTGATTAATTTGTGTATAACTGAATGGAGAAAACACTTTCTCAGCAAACTCTAGATCAGTGCCTATTCCTTGGGAAAAGAGTTAATGAAAACATATGTCAACAATAATAAACTAATGCAATACTGAAGAATGCCTTACAAACTTCATACAATCTAGATTGGATGCCTTACAAACAATCTACTCAACTCAATACTTCTTCATCAGATCTTCACAGCCATGTCTTGTTCTCTGAAATCATTTACAAAATTTAACTCTCTCCTTGAGAAAGACTCACAAATGATTAGACACACTACCTTGTAGTAGGTATATTTCAGATTCCATACAAATGAACTATACTAGAGCATAAACATAGTCAAAAGAGACAAGACAACAATGAGTAGGAACTACACTATATTCTCATTAATCCAAGTTGTTTCCAGATGTCTAGAAAATAAACTCAAGAAGTAAACATGAAATAGAAGTATGCTTTACAAATAAAATATTCAAACCAATGGTAACTTGTATTGAACCAGGAAAATACAGGAACAAGAACAAGACCAGGAACCTCCACAGGAACCAAAACAGGAACCTGAAATCAGAACCCTCAAAAAAGAAAAGAGAAGAGAATAAATAAGAAGAGAAGAAACCCTAATCTTTCTGAGATATTCACACCTGTCCCTCTTCTTAAAATTTGATTTGCACTCATTTCTTCTTTCCAAAATATCTGAACATTCTAGGTGACTTCACAAATCTGATTTTACTTATCTTTCCAAGTCTTCAAAATATCTGATATATCTTTAATAACTAACTCCATCTGTCTGAGAAAATATCTGATTTTATCTTCAAAATATCTTTGAA
>MU224691.1:911172-923510 GCA_018584345.1 Thuja plicata
CTTAAAAAACCCTCCGGGAATAAACATATGAAGATTTAGCAATAAAAACTATAAAATTCCCTTTAAAATTAATCCTGTGCACATTCTAAAGTCTTTGAAATCCTCAATTTTATGCATATTTTGCCCATACATCACCAGATTTTGACATGTGTCACATGCTGATTCGCTGCCATAAACTGGTCTTAACTTTGCCTTTAACCCTGGGTTCACCTTTTCTTCCTTGTCTCCAAGTCACTGAATATTTTTAACTCCTCTATCAACCTTTGGTGACCATGCGACTGCCTTTAGTCTCCTTGTCTTCAAATATTTTTTTACATAGCATCTTTAACCAGTGACCATGCGACCAACATCTAACAGTTTATCCACATCTGGCGACCACGCGACCACACTTAGTCTCCAAGTCGCGAGAAAATTTCAACTCATCTGTCAACCCTGGGTGACCTCATGACTGGCATCCAATGGCTAATTCCTTCTGGCGACCATGTGACCAGTGGCTATCTCCATGTCATAGCAGTCATCTTCGGCATCTGGCTACTTCGCGACTAACCGCTAGTGGTCAGTCGCCAAGTCTCGGCAGTTTATCCCTGGCATCTCCTGACTGCGTGACTAACCGCTAGCTGTCAATCACCAAGTCTCAGAATTCTGGCGGTTACTTGCAATTTTTCTCTCGACTGGGTGACAAGATCCTCTCGCGACTGTGCGACTAGAACTTCTCGCGACCATGCGACTGGATGCCACGTGTTGTTTTCGCCAAAATTAGTCTTCCTTCGAAATCTGGGCATGAAAATTGAGGTGTTAGATGACTGGATGCACACGTGGATAGCCTCCTCACCTTCCTTCAAATTACTATGTTCTCGTTTTGGCATATAAAGATCTCAGATTTCACTTGTGGGAACAATGTGGGATATTGGTCTTTGAGAATTTTAAAGCCATTTTTGAAATTGGCTTAAAAGACTGTGGTTTGCCCATGCATTTTGACCTCCAGCCCTCAAGAGCTTGCCAAGAGCCTCTGGGCCCTCTTATTTACAATGAGAGTTAGTGTTTTAGTATATAAATACTAAAAAACGCTACTACACAGGCCATATGGGATAATGTGTTTTCACATTCTCAAAAAAAAACAAATTATCCTCTTGATAGTGCTGCACATAGACAACTATATCTCGCAAACCAAGAATAATTTGGAAAATCGCTCTAGTGGAAATCTGGAGAATTTGATTTGCAATAACATATCCAAAATTTAGCTCAATCCAATGGTTGAATAAAAAGTTATTCCCCCCGCAATATGACTGTGTTTTTTTGTTTCTACAAATCCGTGTTTTATCTTTTTAAAAATTTGTTTCTTTATTCAATGTGTGGCTTCTTCTTCTCAAATCTTTGCAGCACTCTCTTCCAATGCATGGTCTCCTTCAATGTTCTCCAATTTTCAACCTTCTGGACAATGTGGTTTTTGCAATGTTTTGATATATTGTGATGATCTCCAAATCTGTGGAAATACACATGACATTTTCAACTAGTTTTGTTTTTATTTGTTTCCATTCACCTCATGCTGCATAGGAATTGGTATTGGTTTTATTTCCTCCTTCATGGAATAAGACTAAAATAAATATCAAGAGAAATATCTTCAAAGAACAAAAATATTGGGGGTTTCACTGATCAATGAAGATGAAAACTTGACAAGTTATCCTTTATGCTCTATGAAATTCATTTACATTGCTCATGTACCTCAAAATTACACTCACATTCTGAATCCAAAACATTATGAAATATTTTCACAAAGCATCCAACTGGTGGTTTTTAAAATAACTTCTCACATTTCTACAAACTGATCACATATCTGCGAGACTGCCCAATAATACCAACTGGCCTTTGGAAGGACTTTGAAAACTGTCTGGATACTTCTTTGCAAGCATGAGAACTGGAAGGTGCATTCATCTCTAGCATCTTGCGCATAATCACCAATTGGACTGGCTTGAAAACACTAGGATCAAAAGATAATGAAATACAAAGTGATCCATTTCGCTATATTCTGCAATCAGCAATTTGCAAACCTTGCCAGAAATGCAACTTGAAAAGACATCAGATCACTTCTTGAAGATCTGTCACTTGGTAGAATGAATCATTCATCCATATTGAATACTCATGCAAAAGGGATTTTTTGGATTCATTCTCAGGTACGAGATGCAACTAATCAAACTTTACAATTCAGAATATAGTGCAAGTGCAAATGCTGAAACATCATAAATCTCCTTCAGATTGACCACTGCAAAATCATTGAAACAAGCTTTGAAATTTCACCATTAGGTCAAATAGTATGTTTACTTGCAATAAGAAATATGCCATGATTATTTCTTGAAAATAAAATTCAAGCCAGAAGTTATCACTCTCATAAAAGGACCACTCTGTAACCTTGATTCTATTTTGCACTGTCAATTGCATAATCTGCCTTTGATTTTGAAATTGCAAACCTTAACAAAAGAACCCTTAGAGTCTGACCCTCTGATCATAGCTTGATTTTCATACAAGGAACATCAATATTTAATTTAATTTCTCCAATGATCAGCTGATTAAATGGAATCAATCTGCAAAGTCAGCCCTTTACAACTTTGTCAACTCAAACCTAGTGAAAAATGTAGAAATCTAATTTGGAATCAACATAGAAAAGTGATCAACTGGATTGACCAAAATCTGAAAATCTTCAGGTAAGTAGTCTATTATGTTTTCAACTTGGGAGAACATTCAATTATTCAAAATCTTGAACTATAGCATGACTTACAGGACCTCAAAGTAGGCTATTTGGAAATCTGGGTAATCAGAGAAACTGGACATTTCTGGAGAACCAAATTTGGGGAAACTGAAAACCCATCAAACTAACTTGAAATGGCTTGGTAAATGAAACTTAGAATCTCTGGTATTCATGTAACACATTCCCAAAGTGATGGCTTATAAAACTCAACAGGGTGCAAGATATTTAGATGCAAAGTAGGCCCCGGACAAGAAAGTGACACTTTAGCAAAATGCAGATTTAGGTGACCCCCTCAAAATGACTACTCCCTAAACATGTCAGAATTGAAAATTAGGAGTTGGAACCCACTACATATGTCAAATGAAAGGCATTGAAGCCTCTTCCCAATTTTTACCTCATGAAAATCATCTGGGTATCCTTTTCAATCATTCTAATTGAGCCTTCTCACACAAAATTTCAAGGGTATTCACTTTGCTTATCTGAAAATTTAACATGGTCACTCCAAATTTGTTCTAAATTTGAGAGTACCAACATACCCTATGTTCCCCATATCCATTATCTTATCAGCATCCATATTTCCCTTTTCCCAACTTATATCTTGACAAGGATAGGAATATCCCTAGAAGCATCACATATCTTATCTACTTCATATTGTCCACATCCCTTTGGCCCATATCTCCTATCTTGTCCACATCTCATTGGTCCATATCCCTGATGCAGGAGCATCTTGGGTTCATGAAAATCCTGTGTAAAACAAAAATATGTTTTCTTGTGATCTCGGTAGCTTGTTGGAGACTTTCCATAGATTTTTCAGTAACTACTTAAGAGTTCTCGGTTGAAGGTTTTCTTTTTTTTCACTGATTGAACTCGGTTACTATTCTTGGCATGGTTTCACCGACCTGTCTCGGTGGCTCTCATGTTTTCTATCTCACTAAGTGTGTTTTCTTTTGTTGGATCTTCGGGCGGACATCTACATTTAATTTTGGTAGTGATATTAATTTGGGATCTCTCATTGGGATGTGTGTGGACCTAAATCTGGGTCATTTTTTTTTCCTATGTTGGATCTTTAGGATATTTTGGGGCTGACCTTTTCAGTAGCCTCTTATATAAATTTAGTGTTATGTTCTTAGTTTTAAAAAAAAATTGGGGTATAGTAGTTTTTGGGAATCTAGGGTTTGTGATCCTTTCATGTATGAGGATTGTTCTTTAATATTTTCAGATTGTATTGGTCGTAACCGGGAAGGCCTTACAGCTTGGCATGTATGAATTTTGATGAATTAATGAAAAGCATCTATATTCCTTGTCTCCTTCTCTATTTTTTAAACTTCTGAGTTGTGTATCTTCAAGTTGTTTTGGTTCTTGGGAGTGTAATCACCCTAATTTTGTCTACTCTAACCAAAGACCCTATTTTCCCAAAATGTGATTATACCCCTAATTATGTTAATTCAACTATTTAATTATTGGCATAATTCATCAAAATCAATTTAATCTCCTAAAATCAAAGTGATTTCATCACTAACTCACATTAATTACATTGGCCTATTCAAATCAAATCAACCCAATTAAATCCTTGGCTAAAGTAATTAATTAAAAGGAATTAAATAAAGTCTCTAATTACAACTCATTACTTGCACATGGAAAGTAAATCCATGAACCAATGAGAGTTCACTTGCATGGATTTCTCACATGGATCACCAAAGATTCAATCCTCAACTCTCCTCACAAATCAATCTCAACCACTCATCTCTCAAATTCTTCTATAAAAGGATTGAATTTTGAGCTCAATTAGACCTTAATCTTAGAATTTCAATAACACTCTAATGCTGTCATTTTTGTTTAATAATCTCATATAGCTAATTAGATAACTTTCATTTTTGCTTCAATTGAACCTTTGCATCATCTTAAGCATGAATTGTATGTTAATTAGCTTTATTTCTTGATGAATCTTCCATTCTAGGATTGAATATGTCACTGATTTATGCATAATCTGAGGACAATTATAGCTTAAATAACACTCTTCTTAGATAGGAATCAATATGTCAATTTTGATGGTTTCCTTATGTTTTCTATTCAATTTTCATAATTCTAACCATTGATATAATGACATATTGAAGTATTATCTTGCATCTCGTAAGTACAATATTGACACACACATTTATGGCACCGACCGTGGGGCAGAGCCTTGGATTTCTCACCATTTTGAGTCAATTATTCACCTTCTTTTGTTCTCTATTTTTTGGTGCAGAATCACATTTAGGAGAAAAGGATCGCCTTTAGTAGAAAAATATTGTATCCCAAAATAAAATTCACATCCTAGATTTCCTGTGTCACATCCTACAAATCTTGGAATGCTTTTGGTAAAGGCCTGCATCCTATAAATCCTAGAGTGCATTTAGTTCAAAGGCTCACCTTTAGGATCCTTAATTACATTTGGTAAATCTTGCATCATTTTTGGGAAATATCATCATATTCAGGAAGGTTCAGAATCATATTTGGTTAGTCTTCTAGCATGTTTTGAAAATTTGATGACTAATCAGCTAACCTCGCATGTTTTTGGATAAATTTGATCATTTAAGCAGCCTAATGAGTTATCGTATGATGTTAAATACTTCTTTGGTCAAGAAGATGGAGTAAAAACTACTAACAAGTGGTTTTGTAGGTTGCCTCATGCAATCAACCAAACTTTTCTTGAAATTTTTAGGAACTTAACACACTTTATATCCACTTCATAACCTGATTAGAGAAGTATGCTCTTTTCCTTCATGGAAAATCAGAACCTCAAACATCAAGTTACGATTTGAATAGAAATTGGGGAAATGAAATTTTAAATTGCTCAAAAGTGCTTTTTGTCAAATTCTTTAAATAAGGAATTAGTTGTCAGATTTGAATTAAATTCTTAGTACAACTAGAGGATTATGCTCTTTTCCCAAGTTGGAAAATCAAAAACTCGACATGGGGGACTAGGTTTTGAGTTTGATAATTTGAGGGAAAGAACTTGCATGATGTGTTTGATAGGAGAAAACGGCATGGATAGGAGAGCATGCTCTTCTTCTTTGTTGAAGAATCAGAAATATAGACTCCTAAGCTCCCAATCATCTTTATTGCTTTCAAAACATTAGAGGGCCTACCAGTTGAGGAAAAAAATCTCCCGGGAACAACCCAAGTGAGGATAGGTCAATGTCAGCCCTTCCATATCACTATAATCAAAATTCTTCCTTGAGGCCAAATTCTCAAAAGATGTAATCATTTTTGTCCTTGGAATTTTGAATATCATTCCTTGGACATGCTTAGATGTGTGTGGAGCGGAGCCACTTGAATCTTTCTTGTGAGACTACACACATTTAAGTAATTAAAGGGCTATATGCCTTATTTTTTTGTTGTGAAATTGTATGGGGATAGTTGCGAATGGATGCCCAAAAATAAATAACATTTTTTAGTTGAAACTACCCTGTTTATCTCTAAAAGGTGATAATATTTGTGCAAGGAAAATAGTAATTGCCCCAAGATACTCATCATTACATGCCCTCACTTGTGTTTGGATTCGGATAATATGAAATCATGACTAGAGCCATTGTGTTCTTGGTGATGGTTGTATTCTCATTAGCATTTGAGTGTGTACCTGAGTCTACGAGAAAATATTTTCATTTTAGCCTATAATTTATGGAATAGGTGTGTGTTTGGTCACTTAACAACTTTCTTGATGTGTTGAAATTGCAATAACAAGATAAAACCCTCAAAAAATCAAAATTTTGACAATTATAGACATCTATGATGTTCAAAAACACTCTGGAAATCATCAGACAGACCCTGGAGTCAGACAATTTTTCACATTTTCTTAGAAAAAATCAGAAAAAACCCATCAGAAGCTTGCATTTGGTCTGTCCTAGCTCCCATTTAGGAAATAGGCTTTCATGTGTGAAACAAGCTCATTTTTGGTTAATCCTAGCTCGCATATGGTAAACAAGCTCACATTTAGGAAAAAAACGTCACATCCTACAAATCTAGGCTCACATTTGGTTAGTCGCAGCTATGACAAGACACTTGAACATGTGTCACAGTCAGAAACTCTATTATTTTGGATACCCTTTTGGCTCTTTAGTCTATTCTTGTTGTTCTTGTTGGTCCCCCTGTCATTATTTCTCAGTCTATTTGGAAGGCTACCTTGCATGTCATTTAGGATTGTCACAATTGATCCCAAATTGTGTTGTCACTTCACCAAAAATTTTTTATTGATTCACAGCTCACTATCAAGGCATTCTAACCCTCTGATGTTGGAATCAAACACTCACACTCACTCAACACAACTTGGACACACTTATTTGGAAAATTTGGAATTCCTCTTGACACAATTGGAACACCTTTTGAAAAGATTGAGACCTGTTATGCCCTGCATCCCCGTCCCTACATTTTGTGTGTAAAATGTTGGGTCCCCTTTTTTTTTTTTCTATTTTGCTTTTTTCTGCGGCTTTGCCTTGTCTTTTTCCTTTTGCTTTCTTTCTGCAGGGTTTTCTTCCCCGGTGTGTGTTGTTTTCTTGGTTTGGTTTTCTCCTTCGGGATCCCGGTTCCGGAGGTTGTCGTTTGTTGGGAAGCTGGATTTCGGACTCCGAGATTCTTTACTATGATGTTCTTAAGAATATCATCGTAAGGAATCCCCGAGCCCGAAGCCCAGAGGTTTCACCTAGCCTGAAATCTCTGGAGGGAGGAGGATTACTTTTTACCATGGATATAAATAGACTTACCTGTCATTTTCACACTTACCGCGATTAAAACCTTCGAGCACTTAGAGAAAAATAGAGCATTTTCAAAGCGATTAGCAGAGCATTTATAGAGAATTTGTGATAATCAAAGCTTAACACCTTCTTTTGTTCTCAGACATACGCAAGTGCTTCGTGGTGGTGATCTTGGCAGCCTAACGACTCGAGTTGTTGCAGAGTTCTTTCGGTAATCCCTCCTTTCCCCCACCTTCTGCGTTTTCAGGTTGGTGTTTCGCCTTTCCTCCTCTCTGTTTTTCTTCCCTTTTCTGGTTTTTCCTTAAGTTTGCCTAGTTTTGTTTTCATTTTGCTTTGTTTCTCTGTCGTGTTTGTTCTTTTGCTTTTGGGTCTTGCCACCTGTTGGTGGGTCAGCTTTTCCAGAAGGTTGTCCGCCTTCTGTGCAGAGGTTGTTTGTCTGTAAATTCTGTAAATTGCATAGATAGTGTAAATGGTTGTATATATTTGTTTCTGCCTTGTCTGGTTTTCCCATGAGAGTCATGTCATGTGTATATTCATGTATATATGGGCATATCTGTAGATAACCCTTGTATATCTCCTCCTTTCCATGTATATATCCTTCGGCTCTATGTGTATCCTTTTGGGTGGCTCGACAGGCTGGTCGAGTCACCCTTGCTTCTAGTTTTTTTTCACTTCCAAGCTTGCTTCGAGGTAGAAAACCACCTGTTTGAAACTTGGCTCTCGGCCGGTTTCAAATAGGCAATTTTCTCTCTCCTCCATCAAGGCTTTCAGAGCCTCATTTATTTCCCATGCGCACAATTACTTCTAGCCAAGTGGCTTTCCCTTTTTGCGTGTTCAAATAGTTGGCTCCACCGTCATCGCCATCACATCCACTTAATGCCAACACACATGGCATCCACGTGGACTTACCTTCACATTCTTCCTTGTTAACGGTCATTTCTCCAGGCTTCAGGCCTTTTTACCACCACACATCCGTTGTCCTTACCAAGTGTGATAAAATCCCCGGACCCGAACGTGTAATAAAGATCCTTAAAGTTCATGATGTATTTTTCTTTTCGGATACATTTGTGTAAGACTAACTTTTTAGGAAAAGCAAACGGTGCGGTGGTAAGATCTCCAGACCCTGGAGTAACTGTTTTATTTTAATAAATGTGTTCTGACGGTCGCTTTGTCTTGCAGGTTCCCAGAATTATCTTCCAAATATGTCTGAAGCGTCAGCATCATCTCCTCCCAAAAGTCTGGAACTACCAACCACAACAGAGACCAGGGCAGCAGCAAAGTCAAAAATGGAGAAGGCCCTGGCAAAGCTGCCCCTCACCATGAAGTTTATACAAGATAATGAGATTGTGGGCTCAAAGATTGAGTCCAAGGTAAAACTGATGATCGACGCCAGTGTCGGGACATGGGCAGAAATGCAGGCCCTAGTAAAGATAATGCACATCCAGCGACAGGCTGGAGACAAACTCGCAATCAATGTCGGGGGTTCCAGAATTCTCCAGGCAGCTTGCTTTCCATGCTCCGTGCAGTCTCCGGAGCTTGTTCTAACCCTGGCTGCCAACTATAACTTTTCTATCTGGGCCGTTATGCTCGCAGCTGCAGAACCCACGGGATACCCCACTCCACTGGTGTCCCTCGACCCAGTCACTTTCCAAGCAAGCCTGGGTATCCCATAATTCGATAGGGCCACGGTGGTTACAAGGACTGAGGCCTTGAAACAATTCAATCAACTGGAGGATGCTGCCCGGGTGTACATGAACACCAACTGGCTCAAGGTCCCGAAGAGGGACCCAAAGAGAATGAAGATAGATATCCCCTGCTCTGAATTCAAGGAGAGCATCCAGATGGGGATGATAGCACTAGCCCGGGTCTTCGGGAAACCCTCTGCCCAGGAATTCACAAAATAGATGTACTATTTCCTCCTGGGTATCTCCACTAAGGGAGAATTCTTCGACTGGGCGACAATAATCTCCAATCACGTCGACTCCCAGTTCCAGCAGTTGAACGAGAAGAAGTTCTACATGACTTCCTATGTTTTCTGGGCTTTGGCCCAACAGAGGCCCCACTCTAATGGCCTACTCACTGATGGAGTACTCGGGATTGGCCAAGGACAGAAAGCACCGTGGGACCATTTCCCACAGATTCAACGGGAGGCCAGCTTCCCCAGTTACTGTCGGGTAAATGATTCCTTCATTTACTACCATCTGCTCACGCCCACCCAGGATGCTGAGTACCACCTATCCACTGAGGTGATGAAATTGGTTAGTAGTTATGGGCACTACTATATCCAATTCCAGTAGCATACATACATTAGGGTTGTCGGCTTCTCTAAGAAACCTTACTTGTTGCCCAAGCATTGTGGGGACAAGATCGTGCTGTTGGAATATTGTCAGAAAATGATGGAACTGCATACCTTCTTGGCCCACAAGAAGGTCCCCAACGTCTCATTCCCAATCTTCTATGGGAACTACACCTGTAGTCTGGCCGTCGTGAAGGAGGTAGACAATGAGTTGAAATGTTATAACTTGCAAGAATTTTATCTGGCGCAGAAAAATTTTGATCCGCATGGTAGAATTGCAACGGCACTGCCCCGGGCTTCGGAGCCCCACCACGTACACATGGAAGACTTCTAGGTCGATTTCCAGGATGATGTGGATGTGTGTAGTTGGAACTATGATAGAATGACAGCCAGATTGATGTAGGAACTAAAGCTCTGGAGGTTCCCGACAGGTTTCTCAGACACCGCCCCCACCGCAGATCCCCAGTACAAAGAAAAGGGGATTGACAAAATGCCACTGCCGGCAATGAATTGGGCCACCCAGGAGGGACCCACGATTGATGACTTCACTTGGGAAGTAGTCGAGAAAAGTCACACCTATTTCAAGAGGGTGTGCCCCGGGAGTATGCGCCAAACTCCTTGACCGGTACCAAAACTAGCACTGCAGCCGGTACCAAGATTGACTCTGGGGGTTGGGACTTCTGCACAAGTCACAGAAAAAGGAAAGGGGATAGATACAACCCCCCCGCGCAGCAAGTCCCCATACAAGAACAAATTGAGCAGTCTATGGCAGCCTCCCAACAAATGAGGGAGCAGTTAATAGTGAGGCTGGCTATGCCCCCACTCATGGCTGGACCGATTCGTCCCCCTTCCTCCCCGTTGCTGGCAGCCTTGATGGTGAAGGCAACTGGGGTGGATCCCCTAGAAGCGGTGGCAATTGCTGATGCGGGGCTGCCTTTAATCACCTGGAGGAAGAGAAAGCATATCCAACAGCCTAAGGCAGAGCCAGCGCCGAAGGCATCCCTCCCAAAAGAAGTAGAGATCCTTTCTTCTAGTTCCCCAGAGCTAGAGAAAGAAGAACAGGCAGGGGTCCCAGCCAGTCCCCCTCTGGAAGAGGAATTTGATTTATTTGCAACCGATGAATTTGGGAATTTGCAAGGGGATGATACACAAGCAAGGACAGAAGTCCCACAGGAAGAGAAAGAGGCTGTGGATCCAAAAGACCTGGAACAAAAAGCTACAGAATAAGAAGAGCAGCAGACAGAAGAAAAGAGGCCAGAACTAGAGATTGTTTCTGGGGCTCAAGCAGTGCAAGGTCCGGGAGTGGACCAACAACCACCAAGTGAAAAGATGGCATCCACTGGGGAACCTGGACCCAGACCTTCAGGATCAACCGTAACCCCAACCACCATGTTCCAAGGGCCACTCCAGGGAGAAACCTTCGGGCAGGTAATCACAGCGGCCCAAACTCTGAATCTTGGCCCGATACCTCCCCTACTGCCAACAGATGAGGAAGAAGAAGAGAAGCATGAAGAGGAGATTCCTGAGGAAGCCGACCAGGGTCCAGACCCATCGATTGACATTCACGACCAGGCTGAGGAGATAGAAATTGAAAAGAACATTGCTGCAAAAGAGGTTTCGGCCAGGAGAGGAACAGATGAGGTATATGATGAAAAGGAGCAGCCGCCACTGGACACCGGGAGAGAATATGAAGAGAAAACTCTGGAAAGAAGGCCACCTCTCCCACCTCCATGGCTGGTGGAAAACAAGAAAAGAAAATCCCAATCCACTCCAGTGATCCCTCTCTCCCTAGCTAAAATGATGGCCCTAGCACAGGCCCCACCAAAAGCAAATAAGGCCCAGACCGTTCATACTCTATGAACTGGGCCAGGCGGAGAGATAGTTGTCTTCGTAGCAACACCTCCCCCAGACACAGATGAAGCAACCGCTGACCCCGCAGACTACAATGTTGTAGAGGTATCCCTGGGTAAAAGAGGAAAGCAAGGCGAAGTAGACTTTCTTAATGAGGCAGCAAGGGTAGTCGAAGCCCGATATGAAAAAGAGGCCCAGAGGCTCAAAGCCAAGAAAGAGAAGAATGCAAACCTTATGGGGTTTCTTACCGAGTTGTCCCGACCCCTCAATGCCACCCCTCTAGAGACCTCCACATCTGAAGAATTAGTGCAGAGCGACATAGACTCCCTGCGAGTAATGAAGAAGAAGGCCCAGGCAGTAGACGAATGGGTCATTCTACAGATAGGAAACACCCAGCATTTCCTGGTGTCCACTCTCCCCGATCTATATATGGCCCGGTAGGTTATTCACTAGGCAGAAGTGCTAATTCAACAATGGGAGAGTGACACCGAGGATTACCAGGCGTGGAAGGCAGAGCTCGAAGAGCTCCTCACCCTGGGGGAAGATATAATTTCTGAATCTGGAATTCTGGGTGAGGAATCATTTGATTTCGTAAGGGCTCAGCACTCCAGACTGGACCTCACATTGGAGGTAACCAAGCAACTGGTAGAGTCCTTACAAGAAAAGGTAAACACAGTGAAGTATTCTTCCAGTTTGTATAAGTCATTTGTAATAAAAG
>MU224691.1:923653-940220 GCA_018584345.1 Thuja plicata
AAGGCCATGACGCCGCGAGGATGGCAGATGAGTTCAGAAATAATGTTCCAGACCTGGGGGAACTAGTTGATGTAGCCAGGCACAGAAGGGCCAGCCTGAAGAAAGTAGATGAAGATGGCATTTTCTGTCTCCTTCAGGCCTTCAACGATAATAAGCAGCCTTGAGTGTTCTCCAGGAACCGGGGAAACTTGAGCATTAAGTATTCTTTATTCTTTTGGGGACGTAAGTTCCCGGATCCCGGAGTCCCAGATCCAAAATTTTGTATTCTTCGAGGTGATCCGTGTCCCGGTCCCTGAGGCCAACCGGTCATTTTTAGAGGTGGTTAATAAAGACTGAAGTGATCTGTGTCCCGGTCTCCGAGGTTGACCGGTCATTTTCAGAGGTGGTTAATAAAGACTATCAGAAGGTAGTTGGCCACATCAAGGGGCATCAGTTCGGCGATTGGTCCTCTGACAGGGTGGTCTTCTTGAGGCGCCGCTCAAGGGTACATCTGGCACATTGAAGACAGGGCGCCACATTTCCCATTTATGAGGCATGTAGCCTCAGTCCTTGAAGGACCTACTTTCTTCTTTCTCCTCTCTGGCTCTCTTCTCAAGACCGATTCTTCCGATGTATATTCTTATCTTATTCTTCTGACATGACAGACCTATTCCATCTCTAGGTCTTTTGTAGGGTGGCGCAGGTAGTACCGGCCCCCAGATATTGTATTTTATTAGAATGTGTAAAATAGGGTTAGGGTTAGAGAGTTGTATAAATAGGCAGATCGACCCATTTCCAAGGGTTGACGAAATTGATGATTTTGTTGTCCATAAGAAATAGCCAAAGTAATTCCTGAGTTTAAGTTGCAGAGCTCAATGCTCCATTGTTCTGTTCTTGATAGTTAGATGCTCCCCTAGAGAAACCATTGTATCATGCACCAGTGCCTGCTAGACTAAATATTAATGAAGAAGGAAGGATTCCTGGCAATGATGTTGTTAGCGTCCCTGCTTCTGAGTTAATGGTATTTCATGTTTTAATGTTCTGTATGTCCTTCACTCTGATATGTTAAAGTAGATTAACGACTTCTTTATTTCCGCTACTGATAAAATGCTAACTGATGGTTGTGTATTTCTTTGATATTTAGTGTAGTCTTTTAGAGTATTGTTGATGTTCTGAACATTTCAGCATGACTGTAGTTAGATAAATGTTTCTAACCCTGCATGATCTTTTTCATTTTATTTGCTAAGTATAGAATGCCCGGGAAAATCCTTACTTTGATCGAATCTCCAGAGATGATGAGTTGAAGAAACCAGCTATCCCCCTCGAAAACAGTCACCTCTCCCAACCGAGCCCCGCACCATCGTGACCCGACACCCAGGTGCTTGAAGGCCTGAAGGATTTATTTCCCCCGGACAGCCTTTACAGGTGGAGTTGGCCGATTTCTCCAGAACAAGGTGACAACTTATGACTGTTGGCGGACACGGTCAACAAAACCCCGTCAATAGAAACTTGCGCTAGAAGGAGGGCATGAACTCATCCCCTCCAAGAGATTCCAATTTTACACCTCCTGAGGGTTCCCCAATTTTTATTTTTAGGAGACAAGCCTTTAGTGGGATTGGGTCTTTTTCCCAAGCTAAATTCGAAAGAGTCCTTAGGTCTACCCCGAACCCTGAAAGGTTTGTCGAGCTCGAGCCTCCTGCTCAAAAGAAGCGGACATCAAAAGTCCTACCAGCCACTATCGTCTGGGGATCTACCATATCTCAGAATACCCAAACTCCCCAGACAGTCCTGAGAACCAGTACCCGAACTACCCAACATATAGTTCCCCCAATGGTTGCATATTTTGGGAACACTGGATCCCCAATGGGCACTTTTTCGGGCGCAATCAACAACTTACCCTCCCACCCGGAGAAGATTTGCCCATGATATGAGCACTTGGGCTCACGGACCGCAGAAGAACATTTACAGGCATACAAAGATGCCATGAATCGACACCGGATCCAGCATGAGGATTTTGTGACCCGCATGTTCCCCCTGTCCTTAGGATAAAGTGAGTTGAACTGGTACCTAAACTTACCTGCCAACTCCATCAACACTTGGCAGGATATGGAGGACGCCTTCTTGGCTGCCTTTCGCGTGCATGTGGACCCAGCTTGGTCCCACAGCCAGTTCATCTCCATGAGGAAGGAACCCAATGAACCTCTTGCAGCATTCAACCATAGGTTCCAACGTGCCCTGAAGCGGTGCACAGGCCCTTTTGTCCCATCTCTAGACGTAACCATACAGACATATCTCAACGCGATGGACCCTCTCATTGCCACCCTCCTTTGGAGAACAACCACCCTGGGCGACCGGGATACTTTGGCAAAAGTCTACAACCTGGCCTTAGAGCTATCTCCTGGTCTCAATAAATACCCGGGCAGGATTGGGCAGAACACACCCTTCAATATGATCCCCGGCGGAACTGTATATGCCGGCGGATACAATCCCAATCTGGCAATAGGTGCCCCCTCAATGGCGGTGAATTTTCTGCCACCTATGGTAGACCAGCAGGCATGGTATGTTTATCCTGCCCAGACCCAAATCACACTAGGTCTGGAAGTCTTCCCTTGGAATCAGCCGTAGCAGACACAATAGACTCATACACAACCGTCCATAGTGCCATTCTTCCAGTCATCGACGGCTGGAGGATTACCGCCCTCGACTCCGGTGAATCCTGCTGCCTTCCCGGGAAGCCAACAACAACCACAGCCATCACATTGTGACGCTAACACTCAGTTGACCGCCGAGGTCGAATCCCTCTAGTGAATGTTGTCCACTCTAACTATGGACATGGGCCAACTGAAGGCGGGGTCCTATGCACCCCAGAACTCAAATTCCCAGAGAGGGAATATCTTCTCCGGCCAACGAAATAACAATGTCGGGGGAAGAAACTTTAACAATGGGCCTAGGCCCAACCAGCAACAATGGAATAAAAACATGAATACCAGAGGCCCGCCTCCGAACCAAAATGGTGCTGGACCATCCCATTTTACACCAGTCGCAAACTTCCAGCCCATGACTAACTGGTGTAGATTACACGATACTGGTTCGCACAATGAGGTAAATTGCGCCACTTTGGAGAAGGTCATCATGATCTCCCAGCTGGACAGGCAGCAGTCGCATGATGCTACTCCCCTAGAGCCTCCTATCCAAGAGACAACCCACAGTGCCTTCACCTGTGATACCATCTTCTTCAGGACTTCCGGAGAAGATGAAGAAGAATCTAAATTGCAGGGATTCTTTGATGAATCTATCCCACCCTTTGAGGCCAACGCCCTTACTAACCCACGGACTCCATACAACACTCGGAGTCAGGTTGGTAAAGGACCAGCTTACACGCCCATGCCTCCTACCAAAGATACTCCTCCTCCCCGAAGTAATGCAACTAATCGACCTATCCCTCCAAAAGGTCCTAGCTCTAACCAAGCAAAAGATCTCACAGGGGAAAATTGCCAGTTCCCCGGAGGAAGGTTTGATATTACAAAGGCGTTAGAGCAGACCACCACCTCCATGACCTTGATGGAGGTTTTGCTAAATTACCCCAAGCAGAAGAAGTCCCTTCTGAAGCTCTCAGGGAACCCGGAAGCAGTTAGCCACCCACCCAAGACCGTCTCCTTCGAAGATGCTAATGCGACTGTCTTTCAGGGAAACAATGAGGATCCTCCCTTCTTACGAGGCTTGAACATTTATGGCAAAAACATACACAATTACCTAGTTGACTCCAGAGCTTCGGGTAACATCATGCCTCTATCCATTTGTCAGAATCTTGGACTCCACCCTACCCCATCTAATGGCGCAGTAATCCAACTGAATAAGACTACTGTGAAAATGGTGGGGGAATTGAAGAATGTCCGGATACACCTTATCTAGGACCCTAGGATAGCCAGCATCATTGACATCCAAGTGGTGGACATCCCAGAGACTTACGGGATGTTACTAAGTCAGAATTGGTCTAAGTCCTTGAACGGATACTTCTCGACTGACTTCACACATTTATGGCTTCCATAGGAGGGAGAATCAAACCAGATCCGGGTCAAAAGTGAACCCCGGATGAAATAGGCCCTTATTGAGATTGGGAGGGTCAATGAAGTCCTTTTCGTAGAGACTTCTCTGGGGGTGTACAAACCTTTTGAAATTTTGACATTTAATTTCATCCCCAGAGAGGATCCCGCCATGCTACAGAGGGCCCAGGACTTGGAGGAAAAGGTGAGAATTGAAGTTGACTCTCGAGGCGCCTCAGCAACCATTGCCACACTCTTGTCCGGCACTTGGTGCCGAGTACACTACCAAAAACATTCAGAACTTGAGTGTGGGCCATGTCTTTCAATCGCTAACTGGCACCTTGATACCCTCCGGAACAAATAGCATGCAACTGATTCCCTGGGACCCAGTGTCCCTATGGGATACGCTTCTTTGGTGCCATCCCCCGAAGAATCCCAAACCCAAACTTCGGAGGAAAATTCCACTTTCACGTCGGTAGTCCGGGAGGTATCCCCCGAATCCCCCGGCAATAATCCAAAGAGAATTCCCTGTCCCCAGCCCCAGATTACAAAAAATGACTTATGGACCCTTAAGTTTGACGGGTCACAATCCAAACAGGGTTGTGGGGCCGGGGTAGAATTAATCAACCCGCGAGGGAAATCCTTCCTTGCATCCTATAGGATACAGTTTAACTATACAAACAATGACACAGAGTATGAGGCTTTGGTCCTTGGACTCTTATTCGCATTAAGGAAAGGTATCACCCACCTCCGGGCTTTGGGTGATTCAGAATTGATTGTTAAACAAGTCCGGAGTCAATACACATGTCATGACAAAAGGCTGGCCACATACCGCAACCGGGCCTGGAGCCTTATTGAGGATTTTGATGCCTTTGGCATTGATCTCATTCCCCGGTGCCAGAACTATGTCCCGGACGCCCTTGCCATTTTTGCCAGCACACTTGAGCCAATGGCCGGCTCCCGACTCCAGAGATTTTCAGTTGAAATGGTCCCCACCCCATCCATTCCAGACAATGTCACTCACTTTTAGGTTTTTGAAGATGATCAGCATATCTTGGCCTTCATGGCCAACGTTGGTGTCTTTGAGGATCAGATAGTGGAGGAACAAAACCACGATGACACTGGGCAGGGTGATGAAGACGATGGGATCATGGACTTGCCCACCAACACCATCCCAAAGGGGATGGTTGCATTGGAACGAATCTTCAACTCGAACCCTCGGGCCCGTGAGAAGGTGGCATCCTCCCCTGAGGGAGGAAAGTTTGAAAAGGTTAACATCGGCCAGCCCGGTGAAGAAAAGATCATCCACATTGGTACCTCCTGCTCCCCTAAGGAGGAGAAGATTCTTGCGGTTCTCCGAGAATATATTGATGTAATTGCATGGGGATATGAAGACTTAAAAACGTATGATACATCTATCATGACCCACACTATTCCCCTGAAACCAGACGCTAAGCCCTTTCGGCAAAAGCAAAGGCCAGTCAACCCCCTAATAGAACCTCTAATTTGTCAGGAGGTACAAAAACTGCTGTCAGCCCAGATAATCTTCCCAATCTGGCACACTACGTGGGTTGCCAACCTGGTCCCTGTAAGGAAAAAGAACGACGAGATCCACCTTTGTGTGGATTTTTGAAATTTGAACAAGGCCTCCAAAAAAGATAATCACCCTCTCCCCTCGTTGGATGAGGTGTTGCAAATAGTGAACGGATCTCAAATGATATCTTCCTTGGATGGGTACTCTAGATACAACCAGGTCATGGTCAAGTATGAAGACAGAGAGAAAACAATGTTTACCACCAAGTGGGAAACATTTGCGTACAAAAGAATGCACTTCAGTTTGATCAATGCAGGGGCTACATTTCAAAAGGCCATGGACATTGTGTTCGAGGGCCTTGTGAATCGATGCATAATCATCTACATGGATGATTTGACCATCTTCTCCCGGGACAGGCGTGATCATGCCGCCCACCTCGCTCAGATCTGTGAGAGATGTTGCCGGTATGGAATATCCCTCAACCCTAAGAAATGCATATTCGGGGTCACCGAAGGGAAGTTTCTTGGGCATATCATCTCTGAGAAGGGTATATCCATAGACCCTGATAGAGTCGAAGCATTGCTGAACTTACAGATGCCTGGTAGCAAGAAAGAAATGCGATCCTTCTTCAGAAAAATCAACTTCGTGTGACAGATTCATCATGGGATTCACAGAAATAGTCAAACCACTCAATGAAATGATAAAAAATGATACCAAAATTGAGTGGAGTCCTGAAGCCAAGCGGGCGTTCACCCAGATTAAACAGACGATAACGGAGGTGCCTGTCCTGGCTAGTCTGGACTATTCCCTCCCGTTTTACATATACTCATTTGCTTCGCCGCATTCTATCACAGCAGTACTGACCCAAAAGGTTAAAGGAGAGGAATGACCAATTGATTTCATGAGTTCCCCCTTTAAGAACACCAAAGTCCGGTATTCATCACTGGAAAAACAAGCCTTTGCTCTAGTTCGCGCCGTGAATAAATTCTGACATTATATTCTCCGGAGCAAAGTGCATGCTATCATCCTGGACCAGGCTATCAAATCTCTGCTGATGTAGAGTGAATTGGGCGAGAGACAGGGGAAATGGATGGCCATCCTCCAAGAATATGACTTAGAGATGCAGCTCATGAAAATAGTCTGAGGCCAAGGACTAAGTCAGGCGATGGCAGAAGAGAATCCCCGTATAGAATGTCAGACTTACACAGTGGAGTCCATCACCCAAGACCCATGGTATACCAATTTGGTATACTTGTTACTAAATAACAAATGTTTGGGGGGGTTGCCTCCCCACAAACGCCACGTCCTGTGGATGAAAAGCACACACTTCATGATCAAAAACTCTGCGCTTTACCACAGAAATTATGAGGGGGTGTACCTCCGGTGCATCGATAGAAACCAAGTTGTAAGAATAATCAATGAATTCCATAGACAGCTTAGAACAGGGCATGGTTCAGCTGACGCCACTACCCATCAGATACTTTCTGCTAGATATTATTAGCCCTGCGTATTTAAAGACGTCTACGCTCATGTTAGGAGATGCCATACTTGTCAAACTGCAGCACATCGTGAGCGTAACCCGGCCATGCCTCTGTAACCAGTTTACAAGGCTAGACCCTTTGCCCAATGGGAACTTGACTTCATCAGAGAAATCAACCCCAACTCGTCTGCCAACCACCGATATATCCTTACTGCGACTGATTACTGTACTCGGTGGTCTGAAGCTATACCTTGCAAAAATAACACGACAGACGTGGTTATCAAGTTCTTGGAAGAAAACATCATCACACGGTTTGGAATGCCCTTTGCTTTAGTATGTGACAATGGTCTGGCATTTTCTTTTGCACAATTACTCGAATGGAGCTACAATAGAAAGATCACACTGAAGTTCTCCAGTAACTATTACCCCCAGGGGAATGGCGTTACTGAATCAAAAAATAAGAATCTACTTGAGGTGATCAAACATTTGTTAGAACAAAATCCCTGGGATTGGCACCAAAAGTTGAGGTTCGCCCTCTGGGTGGATCGTATTCGTATTAAGGTCGTCCTGGGGACATCCCCATTCCACCTGGTTTATGGCCAGAACCCTGTATTCCCAGTCAATTTACAAATCCCAGTTTTACAGTTCATGTAGGAATTCAACAATAGGGACAACATCGTGGAGGTTCAGCTCCTGAATCTGGTGCGAATGGAGGAACAACGAGACGTAGCCCTTGAGCATTTCACACGTCATCAAGCAGTAGTAAAAAGGTGGTTTGACAAAAGAGCCCACTATAAGGCTTTTTAGATTTTGGACCTGGTCCTATTGTGGGATAAGGCTTGGGAGAAAAAAGGAAAGCACACCAAGTTCCAACGGATCTGGCTCATATCGTACTTAATCTCAGAAATCTGCGGGGAAAATACTTACCGCCTTAACACCTTGACTGAAGAACCTGTCGCATTGCCTGTTAATGGGCAGTTTCTCAAACATTACTTCGAATAAGGGTAAGTTTGTCCGAAATTGTATTATATGTAAATATCCCCTTGTAAATATTCTTGTCGGCTATCCTCCGGGGCAGTCTCCCCCTTTTGTTGTCTTTGTTTTCGCTTTCGGCTTTCTTTTGGTCCTGACATTTTGTTCCATCTTGTATGAACTAGAATGCTTCGCATAACTTTGGCCTCTGGTGCAATGCCTCTGGCATGGTGAAGTTTAGAATCTATCTTTATCACAGTGGAATCAACCCGGTCTCTGGGATTGTTTTGCAGGTTATGGCACATTTTTGAGCAATCTCCATTGGGTGTTGTCTCCAGGAGTCTGGCAATCAGTGAACAATAATAATATAAGGAAAAAGTAATCGGACACGCCGAGGGTAGATCAGCTGTACTGGTTAGTTGATCCACGTCTGAAAATCTAAAGAAATTCTTCCTGGGTCCAGAGTTTTATCCTCTCCAAATATCTAAATATAGGTGGATAGGTGAAAGAAGTACCGCCATTTGAAATTAGCTAAGCTTAAGCCTAAATGGTGAAAGAAGTACCGCCTTCCCCACCTGGAAACAAATAAAATAGTAAGAGGAAGAGCGGGATGAAAATCTGGTCTTTGGGGGGGGAAGAAATCAAATTGATGACTGGTTTGATGTAATTAGTACCACTTCTCTATCCCTCCCAGAGGTCATCGGCTTGATTTCCTTCCAAAGCACACACGACACCACTGATGAAAGGTTACGGACTGACCCCTGTGTGGTCGGGTTCTCTCGGATATGCTTCTCTCTGCTTGTCAAATGCTTTGGGAGATGGATTTGTTCCGATTGTGTTAACCAGAGGTTCTATGGTTCTCAAATGCGCTAAGGCATTTGTCCCAGATAGTCGCCATTTGTTATGCCCTGCATCCTTGTCCCTACATTTTGTGTGCAAAATGTTGGGTCCCCCTTTTTTTTTTTTCTGTTTTTCTTTTTGCTACGGCTTTGCCTTGTCTTTTTCCTTTTGCTTTCTTTCTCTAGGGTTTTCTTCCCCGGTGTGTGTTGTTTTCTTGGTTTGGTTTTCTCCTTCGTGATCCTGGTCTCGGAGGTTGTCGTTTGTTGGGAAGCCGGATTCCAGACTCCGGGATTGTTTACTATGATGTTCTTAAGAATATCATCGTAAGGAATCCCTGGGTCTAGAGCCTGGAGGTTTCACCTAGCCTAAAATCTCTGGAGGGAGGAGGATTACTTTTTACCATGGATATAAATAGACTTACCTATCATTTTCACACTTACCGTGATTAAAACCTTCGAGCACTTAGAGAAAAATAGAGCATTTTCAAAGCGATTAGCAGAGCATTTACAGAGAATTTGTGATAATCAAAGCTTAACACCTTCTGTTGTTCTCAGAAATACGCAAGTGCTTCGTGGTGGTGATCTTGGCAGCCTAACGACTCAATTTGTTGCAAATTTCTTTCAGTAATCCCTCCTTTCCTCTGCCTTCTACGTTTTCAGGTTGGTGTTTCGCCTTTCCTCCTCTCTGTTTTGCTTCCCTTTTTTGGTTTTTCCTTGGGTTTGCCTGGTTTTGTTTTCATTTTGCTTTGTTTCTCTGTTGTGTTTGTTCTTTTACTTTTGGGTCTTGCCGCCCATTGGTGGGTCGGCTTTGCCAGAAGGTTGTCCGCCTTCTGTGCAGAGGTTGTTTGTCTATAAAGTCTATAAATTGCGTATTGCGTAGATAGTGTAAATGGTTGTATATATTTGTTTCTGCCTTGTTTGGTTTTCCCGCGGGAGTCATCCCATGTGTATATTCATGTATATATGTGTATATCTGTAGATAACCCTTGTATATCTCCTCCTTTCCATGTATATATCCTTCAGCTCTATGTGTATCCTTCCGGGTGGCTCGACAGGCTGGTCGAGTCACCCTTACTTCTGGTTTTTTTCGCTTCCAAGCTTTCTTCGAGGATGAAAACCACCTGTTTGAAACTCGGATCTCGGCCAGTTTCAAACAGGTAGTTTTCTCTCTCCTCCATCAAGGCTGTCAGAGCCTCATTTATTTCCCATGCACGCAATTACTTCTAGCCAAGTGGCTTTCCCTTTTTACGTGTTCGAACAGTTGGCTCTGCCGTCATCGCCATCACATCCAATTAATGCCAACGCACATGGCGCCCATGTGGACTTACCTTCACATTCTTCCTTGTTAACGGTCATTTCTCCAGGATTTAGGCCTTTTTACCACCACACATTCGTTGTCCTTACCAAGTGTGATAAAATCCCCGGACCCGGACGTATAATAAAGATCCTTAAACTTCATGATGTGTTTTTCTTTTCGGATACCTTTGTGTAAGACTAACTTTTCAGGAAAAGAAAACGGCGCGGTGGTAAGATCTCCGGACCCTAGAGTAACTATTTTAATTTAATAAACATGTTCTGACGGTCGCTTTGTCAGGACGTGGGCAGAAATGTAGGCCCTAGTAAAGATAATGCACATCCAGCGACAGGCTAGAGACAAACTCGCAATCAATGTCGGGGGTTCCATAATTCTCCAGGCAGCTTGCTTTCCATGCTCCGTGCAGTCTCCGGAGCTTGTTCTAACCCTGGCTGCCAACTATAACTCTTCTGTCTGGGCCGTTATGCTTGCGGCTACAGAACCCATGGGATACCCCACTCCACTAGTGTCCCTCGACCCAGTCACTTTCCAAGAGGGCCTAGGTATCCCACAATTTGACAGGGTCATGGTGGTTACAAGGACTGAGGCCTTGAAACAATTCAATCAACTGGAGGATGCTGCCCGGGTGTACATGAACACCAACTAGCTCAAGGTCCCGAAGAGGGACCCAAAGAGAATGAAGATAGATATCCCCCGCTCTGAATTCAAGGAGAGCATCTAGATTGGGATGATAGCACTAGCCTGGGTCTTCGGGCAACCCTCTGCCCAGGAATTCACAAAATGGATGTACTATTTACTCTTGGGTATCTCCACTAAGGGAGAATTCTTTGACTGGGCAACAATAATCTCTAATCATGTTGACTCCCAGTTCCAGCAGTTGAACGAGAAGAAGAAGTTCTACATGACTTCCTATGTTTTCTGGGCTTTGGCCCAACAGAGGCCCCACTCCAATGGCCTACTCACTGACGGAGTACTCAAGATTGGCCTAGGATAGAAAGCACCGTGGGACCATTTCCTACAGATTCAATGGGAGGCCAGCTTCCCCAGTTACTGCCAGGTAAACGATTCCTTCATTTACTAGCATCTGCTCACGCCCACCCGGGATGCCGGGTACCGCCTATCCACTGAGGCGATGAAATTGGTTAGTAGTTATGGGCACTACTATATCCAATTCTAGCCGCATACATACATTAGGGTTGTCAGCTTCTCCGGCAAACCCTACTTGTTGCCCAAGCATTATGGGGACAAGATCGTGCTGCTGGAATATTGTCGACAAATGATGGAACTGCATACCTTCTTGGCCCACAAGAAGGTCCCCAACGTCTCATTCCCAATCTCCTGTGGGAACTACACCTGCAGTATGGCCGCCGCAAAGGAGGCAGATAATGAGTTGAAATGTTATAACTTGCAGGAATTTTATTTGGCGCGGAGAAATTTTGATCCGCATGGCAGAATTACTACGGCACTGCCCCAGGCTTCGGAGCCCCACCACGTACACATGGAAGACTTCTGGGCTGATCTCCAGGATGACGTGGATGTGCGCAGTCGACACTATGATAGAATGACAGCCAGAATGATGCAGGAACTAAAACTCCAGAGGTTCCCGGCAGGTTTCTCAAACACCGCCCCCACCGCAGATCCCCAGTACAAAGAAAAGGGGATTGACAAAATGCCACTGCTAGCAATGAATTGGGCCACCCAGGAGGGACCCACGATTGAGGACTTCACTCGGGAAGTAGTCGAGCGAAGTCATACCTATTTCAAGAGGGTGTGCCCCAGGAGTATGCGCCAAACTCCCCAACCGGTACAAAAATCAGCACCGCAGCCGGTACCAAGATTGACTCTGGGGGCCGGGACTTCTGCACAAGGCGCAGACAAAGGAAAGGGGATAGATACAACCCCCCCGCGTAGAAATTCCCCATACAAGAAAAAATTAAGCAGTCTGTGGCAGCCTCCCGGCAAATGAGGGAGCAGTTAATAACGAGGCTGGCTACACCCCCACTCATGGCTGGACCGATTCGTCCCCCTTCCTCCCCATCGCTGACAGCCTTGATGGTGAAGGAAACTGGGGTGGATCCCTTGGAAGTGGCGGCAATTGCTGATGCGGGGCCGCCTTTAATCACCCAGAGGAAGAGAAAGCATATCCAACAGCCTAAGGCAGAGCCAGCGCTGAAGGCATCCCTCCCAAAAGAAGTAGAGATCCTTTCTTCTAGTTCCCCGGAACCAGAGAAAGAAGAACAGGCAGGGGTCCCAGCCAGTCCCCATCGGAAGAGGAATTTGATTTATTTGCAACCAATGAATTCAGGAATTTGCAGGGGGATGACACACAAGCAGGGACAGAAGTCCCACAGGAAGAGCAAGAGGCTGTGGATCCAGAAGACCTGGAACAAAAAGCTGCAGAACAAGAAGAGCAGTAGACAGAAGAAAAGAGACCAGAACTAGAGATTATTTCCAAGGCTCAAGCAGTGCAAGGTCCGGGAGTGGACTAACAACCACCAAGTGAACAGATGGCATCCGCTGGGGAACCCAGACCTGGACCTTCAGGATCAACCGTAACCCCAGCCGCCATGTTCCAAGGGCCACTCCCGGGAGAAACCTTCGAGCAGGTAATCACAGCAGCCCAAACTGTGAATCTCGGCCCGATACCTCCCCTACTGCCAACAGATGAGGAAGAAGAAGAGCAGCATGAAGAGGAGATTCCCGAGGAAGCTGACCAGGGTCCAGACCCATCGATTGACATCCAGGACCAGGCTGAGGAGATAGAAATTGAAAAGAACATTGCTACAGAAGAGGTTTCGGCTGGGAGAGGAACAGATGAGGTATATGATGAAAAGGAGCAGCCGCCACCGGACACCGGGAGAGAATCTAAAGAGAAAACTTTGGCAGGAAGGCCACCTCTCCCACCTCCATGGCTAGTGGAAAATAGGAAAAGAAAATCCCAATCCGCTCTGGTGATCCCTCTCTCCTTGACTGAAATGATGGCCCTAGCTCAGGCCCCACCAAAAGCAAAGAAGGCCCAGACCGTTCATACTCTATGAACTGGGCTGACGGAGAGAAAATTTCCGTCGTAGCAACACCTCCCCCAGACACTGATGAAGCAACTGCTAACCCCAGAGACTACAATGTTACAGAGGTATCCCTGGGTAAAAGAGGAAAGCAAGGCGAAGTAGACTTGCTTAAGGAGGCAGCAAGGGCAGTCGAAGCCTGATATGAAAAGGAGGCCCAGAGGCTCAAAGCTGAGAAAGAGAAGAATGCAAACCTTATGGGGTTGCTTACCGAGTTGGCCTGACCCCTCAATGCTGCCCCTCCAGAGACCTTCACATCTAAAGAATTACAGCAGAGCGACATAGAATCCCTGCGAGTAATGAAGAAGAAGGCCCAGGCAGTAGACGAATGGCTCATTCTATAGATAGGAAACACCCTGTGTTTCATGGTGTCCACTCTCCCTGATCTATATATGGCCCGGCAGGTTATTCACCACGCAGAAGCACTAATTAAGCAATGGGAGAGTGACGCCGAGGATTACCAAGCATGGAAGGCAGAGCTCGAAGAGCTCCTCACCCTGGGGAAGATATAATTTCCAAATCTGGAATTCTGGGTGAGGAATCATTTGATTTCGTAAGGGCTTAGCACTCCAGATGAAGATGGCATTTTCTACCTCCTTCAGGCCTTCAATGATAATAAGTAGCCTTGAGCGTTCTCCAGGAACTAGGGAAACTTGAGCATTAAATATTCTTTATTCTTTTGGGGACGTAAGTTCCCAGATCCCGGAGTCCCGGATCTAAAATTTTTTTTTCTTTGAAGTGATCCGTGTCCCGGTCCCCGAGGCTGACCGGTCATTTTTAGAGGTGGTTAATAAAGACTGAAGTGATCCGTGTCCCGGTCCCCGAGGCCGACCGGTCATTTTCAGAGGTGGTTAATAAATACTGTCAGAAGGTAGTTGGCCACATCAAGGGGCGTCAGTTTGGCGATTGGTCCTCTGACAGGGTGGTCTTCTCGAGGCGCCGCTCAAGGGTACATCTGGCACATTGAAGAAAGGGCGCCGCATTTCCCATTTATGAGGCATGTAGCCTCAGTCCTTGAAGGACCTACTTTCTTCTTTCTCCTCTCTGGCTCTCTTCTTGAGACTGATTCTTCCGATGTATATTCTTATCTTATTCTTCTGACATGACAGACCTATTCCGTCTCCAAGTCTTTTGTAGGGTGGCGCAGGTAGTACCGGCCCCCGAATATTGTATTTTATTGGAATGTGTAAAATAGGGTTACGGTTAGAGAGTTGTATAAATAGGCAGATCGGCCCATTTCTAAGGGTTGGCAAAATTGATGATTTTGTTTTTCATAAGAAATAGCCAAAGTAATTCCTGAGTTTAAGTTGCAGAGCTCAATGCTCCATTGTTCTGTTCTTGATAGTTAGATGCTCCTCTGGAGCAACCATTGTATCACACACCAGTGCCTGCTGGACTAAATATTAATGAAGAAGGAAGGATTCCTGGCAATGACGTTGTTAGCATCCCTGCTTCTGAGTTAATGGTATTTCATGTTTTAATGTTCTGTATGTCCTTCACTCTGATATGTTAAAGTAGATTAATGACTTCTTTATTTTTGCAACTGATAAAATGCTAACTGATGGTTGTGTATTTCTTCAGTATTTAGTGTAGTCTTTTAGATTATTGTTGATGTTCCAAACATTTCAGCATGACTATAGTTAGATAAATGTTTCTAACCCTGCAGGATCTTTTTCATTTTATTTTCTAAGTATAGAATGCCTGGGAAAATCCTTACTTTGATCGAATCTCCAGAGATGATGAGTTGAAGAAACCAGCTATCCCCCTCAAAAATAGTCACCTCTCCCAACCAAGCCCCGCACCGTCGTGACCCGACACCCAGGTGCTTGAAGGCCCAGAGGATTTATTTCCCCCAGACAGCCTTTACAGGCGGAGTTGGCCAATTTCCCTAGAACCCGATGACAACTTATGACTGTTGGCGGACCCGGTCAGCAAAACCCCGTTGGTTGTGTATTTCTTCGGTATTTAGTGTAGTCTTTCAGAGTATTGTTGATGTTCCAAACATTTCAGTATGACTGTAGTTAGATAAATGTTTCTAACCCTACAAGATCTTTTTCATTTTATTTTCTAAGTATAGAATGCCTGGGAAAATCCTTACTTTGATCGAATCTCTGGAGATGATGAGTTGAAGAAACCAGCTATCCGTGAGATTCGAGTCGCCCTTGCTTCTGGGTTTTTTTCACTTCCAAGCTTACTTCGAGGCAGAAAACTCATCAAAGTATAGAATGCCGGGGAAAATCCTTACTTTGATCGAATCTCCAGAGATGATGAGTTGAAGAAACTAGCTCTCCGAAGATTTGATCAAAGTAAGGATTTTCCCAGGCATTCTATAGTTAGCAAATAAAACGAAAAAGATCCTGCAGGGTTCGAAATGTTTATCTAACTACAGTCATGCTGAAATGTTCAGAACATCAACAATACTCTGAAAGAATACACTAAATACCGAAGAAATACACAACCATCCCCTCCTGGGTGGCCCAATTCATTGCCGGTAGTGGCATTTTGTCAATCCCCTTTTCTTTGTACTGGGGATCAATGGTGGGGGCGGTGTCTGAGAAACCTGCCGGGAACCTCTGGAGCTTTAGTTCCTACATCATTCTAGCTGTCATTCTATCATAGTGTCAGTTGCGCACATCCATGTCATCCTAGAAATCGGCCCTGAAGTCTTCCATGTGTACATGGTGGGGCTCCGAAGCCCGGGGCAGTGTCGTTGCAATTCTGCCATGCGGATCAAAATTTCTCCACGCCAGATAATATTCCTGCAAGTTATAAGATTTCAACTCATTGTCTGCCTCCTTCATGGCGGCCAGACTACAGGTGTAGTTCCCACAGGAGATTGGGAATGAGACGTTGGGGACCTTCTTGTGGGCCAAGAAGGTATGCAGTTCCATCATTTGCCGGCAATATTCCAGCAGCACGATCTTGTCCCCACAATGCTTGGGCATCAAGTAGGGTTTCCCGGAGAAGCCGGCAACCCTAATGTATGTATGCTGCGGGAATTGGATATAGTAGTGCCCATAACTACTAACCAATTTCATCACCTCAGTGGATAGGCGATACCCGACATCCCGGGTGGGCGTGAGCAGATGGTAGTAAACGAAGGAATTATTTACCCGGCAGTAACTGGGGAAGTTGGCCTCCCATTGAATCTGTGGGAAATGGTCCCACGGTGCTTTCTATCCTAGGCCAAACCCGAGTACTCCGTCAGTGAGTAGGCCATTGGAGTGGGGCCTCTGTTGGGCCAAAGCCCAGAAAACATAGGAAGTCATGTAGAACTTCTTCTTCTTGTTCAACTGCTGGAACTGGGAGTCGACATGATTGGAGATTATTGTCGCCCAGT
>MU224691.1:961917-986733 GCA_018584345.1 Thuja plicata
AAGACTTCAATTGCTTGATCATGGTTTTTCATGCTTAGAGAAAATGAGAGAGAAAGCTCCCTTTTATATGAAATTAGGGCACAATATTCTAAGGAGGCCTACATAGGATAATTAAATCATCATTTAATAATTTTACTCTAGGAGAGGACCTATATTTAAATATAATTTAGGAATCAACCAATTTAGAACCCGAAACAGCCGACCCAGAAGCGGGAGAAAACTTTTTGTGAAGACTGACATCTCGAAAACCAAAAGTTCCCAGGATTTGGACCCTGGGACAGGGTTGAGGTTGGCCCTATCCTAGGAAAGGGTCAAGGTCAACCCTATCCTAGGTCAGGGTCAAGTTCAACCCTATCCTAGGATTTTGACCCTATCCTCAGATCCCAGGATCGCAGGTTAGAGACCCAGAATGCAGAAATCAGGTCAGGAAATGGGGGTTAGAAAGGCAGGTCAGGGGGGAAGCCATGTCAAGATCAGGAACCCATTTAGAGGTTCTTGTCATGACCCAAAAGCACTCACTCAGAAGGATAAACCAGTCTCCTATGGAAGTGCTTCCATTTTGTGACTATACAACTAGATCGAATGGAGCAATTTCAACTAAGACTCAATCCAAAGAAATGCACATTTGGAGTCCAATCATTGAATCTCTTAGGGTTTATTGCATCAGCTAAAGGAATTGATGTGGACCCCAAAAAGGTAAAAGAAATAATGGAAATGTCACCTCCTCATAATATTAGTCAAATGAGGATGCTTCAAAGAAGACTTTAGTCTAACAGAAGATTCATGTCTCAATTAGAAGATAGATCACAACCTTTCACTAAATTGCTACATAAAGGAGTCACTTTCAAATGGGATGAGCATTGTGAAAATAATTTTAAAGAATGAAAAGAATATATGGCTAATCCTCATATTTTCATGGTTCCTATTCATGGAAAACCATTGCTACTCTATATCTCAGCTATGGCTACATCGCTTGGAGTATTACTAGCCCAAGAGGATGCAAAAAAAAAGGAAAGGGTGATTTATTATATCAGAAGAACCTTAGTGTCTTATGAGCTCAAATATAGTATCATTAAAAAAGCTTTCTTGGCAGTTTTTTTTGCATCCCAGAAGCTAAGACACTACATGCTCTTGTATATAGTGAAACTTATTGCAAAAATTGACCTTTTCAAATACCTCTAGAGTAAAATAGCATTGACAAGAAGACTAGAAAACTGGGTCTTGATACTAAGTGAATTTTATATCGAGTATGTAGACAAAAGGGGTATAAAAGGAAAATTTCTAGCTGATCAGTTAATTTATTTACCATTGCAAGATGATGCACCTTTGATTATAGAATTTCCATATGAGACAATCATGCACTTAACTAAATATCCTTGGAAGATGTATTTTGATGGTTCTTTCACACAGAAACAATCTAGAGCAGGGGTATTATTTATCACTCCTCAAGGCTAAAAGATACCTAAGGTGTATAAAATGGTGTTTCCATGCACTAATAACATCTCAGAATATGAAGCATTGATAAATGGGCTTAAGCTAGCTATGGAATGGAAAATCATAGAGTTACATGTGTATGGTGACTCTTAACTCATTATCAACCAAGTGAATTATGACTATAAAATGAAAGATGAGGAACTGATTCCTTACAAATAGATGGTGGAAGATTTGAAAAAGTACTTTGTTTTCATCACATTCTAACAAACTCCAAGAACAAAGAACAAAGTTGCAGATGCTATGGCAACGCTAGCATCCATGTTACAACTGGAGGAACACAATTTCTGCTATGACCTCTTGGTGGAAGAGTTTTCCTTTCCAGCCTTTGATACACCTCAATCCAAAATTATTTGTGTCTTAAATGCCCAAGACCAATCCTGATATGCCAAAATAACTACCTATCTTACAAATCAAACCTTACCTAATGACATATCTAGGAATGAAAAATGAGCTTTAATTAGGACATCATCACATTATGTCCTTATTTCTACTAACTTATATATACAAGGTCTTGATGAAACACTACTTAGGTGTTTAGAAAAAGAAGAATCTGACTATGCATTAAAGAGGTTCATGAAGGTGTATGTGGATTGCACTCGAATGGCTTTTCATTGGCTAAGAAACTTTTAAGAGTTGGATACTATTGACCTACACTGGAAAAATATGTCGTGCAATTTTCTAAAACATGTCAAACACATGGAAACCTTATCCATGCTCCAGCCAGAGAACTCATACCTTTTATAACACATTGTCCATTTTAGCAATGGGCCTTTAATCTTTTTGGATAGATTTATCCTATTTCTTCAAGTGGACACAAATTCATCATCACAGCCATTAAGTATTTCACTAAGTGTGTCGAGGTAGTGTCTTTGATCAAAACCAATGCCAAACAGGTTGTTATGTTCATCTTAAACTACATCATTTGTAGGTATGGGATACCCTCTTCTATTGTAATAGACAATGGGGGCAGTTAAAAAATCAAGATATCAAGGACCTTTGTACACAGTTTCACATCACTCAACATTGTTCTTCAATCTATTATCCTCAAGGTAATGGACAAGTTGAGGCTTCAAACAAGAACATCTTAAAAATCTTACATAGAACTATGAGTAATTCTGGTAGAGACTGGAATTTGCAATTAAATCGGGCACTATGAGCCTATAGAACAAGTATCTAAACACTAATAGGAGCCACGCCATTTTCTCTATTCTATGGTGTAGAAGAAATTCTACCAACCGAAGTAGAAATTCCTTCTTTGTGAGTATCTCTCCAAGGTCTTGTTACAGATGAACAATATCACATTGGTAGGGTTCAGGCACTAGAACTACTAGATGAGCGAAGACAGCAAGCATTTTATCATCTCAAAGTATATCAAAAAAGAATGTCAAAAGGGTACAACAAAAAAGTAAAGCCATGACAATTTCAAGTGGGGGATCTTATTCTAAGAAAGAATCCTAAAAATTAGCCAAATAGAGAACAAAAATGAAATTTTGAACCCAACTAGCTAGGGCCTTTTATTATTACAAAATTTTTTGGGATAGGAGCTTATCAATTAGCTACACCTGAGGGATATTTCCTTCCCGGTCCCATCAATACCCTACACTTGAAGCAGTTCTATGCTTGACATCTGGTTGAAGGGCATGTACAGTGAATTTGATTCTCAGAAAATACCAAAAAAAAAAATTGATCTTGAAGAAAACCAAAAATAGTGGAAAAGATGAAAAATCATAAACATTGGAAAAATTCCTGAAAAAAGGTATCCTTGGTGAAAACCTGGCAAACAGGCACCTTGATACTAACAAAAAAAGATTTGAAATTTTGAAAAAGTGCCTTGGTGAAAACCTTGCAAACAGGCGTCTTGGTAGCAAAAATAAAAATTGGTCAAGTGGTGAAAACCTGGAAAATAGGCATCACTTGTACTTCATGCTCCATCTATTAATGCATTACTAACACAAAGCCTTCATGATCACATCTTTTCTATTGGTTGACTCTGAAGTCCTCACAAATGTCCTATCCTTGCCTAGGATTTGTCTGCATTTGCATCTTAGGGATAGTCATTATACACTAGGGGCATCTCTTCTAGCATGGTTTAGTTGATGTTTTCTGGTTTCTAGGTCATCATAGGTCCTTGTCTAGGAAGGTTTTCCACTACAAATATTATTTCTTAATACATGAATCAAAATGTCACTATCACAAACAATGGTGTTTCTTAAACACCACCTACCTGTAACTGACATTATACTAGTGTTTCTCAACACTTTAATCAAATAGTGTTCCTTAACACTACATTGGATTGCCATTGTTGATAAATTTTATCTCACTCATTTTGACATCAAAATACATTTCTTAATTCCAAGTTGTGATTGATGATTTCTCTACTATGATAGACAAATTAATCAAAGGTGTTCCTAAACACCACTTAAGCATATATAGACTGATCTTGATTGATTATGACTCTTTTTATGTTCCAATGATGTTTCAAACTAGGGGCATGTCAACATTTATAGATTTTCTTTCCCTGATTATCAATTGTTTCTTGTTATTTCTTTCGAGTTACTCCATGACATCTATTCAGAGACAAAGAGTCGCAACGACATGGGGCATAACATTTTCTTAGTTTTCTGTTGTATCATCGTAAAATGGAAGCACTAGAATTTTGGAATGGTTTATCCCTCCAAGTAAGTGGTTTGGGATCATTTCAAATGCCTTGAGTGGGTCTCTAACTTGGATCTGGCTTTTCACCCTTTTCTGCCTCATTTTCCACTTCTCTCCGGCCTATTTTTGGCATCCTAAACTGCAGATCTGAGATTATTGACCTCAGGGTCAAGGTTGACCTTTTGGGTCAAGTTCAACATTGAACTTGACCTAGGTCAAGGTTTACCTCGACCTTGACCTAGGTTAGAGTTGACCTCGACCCTGACCCAGGGTCCAATTTTCAAGTTTCTGGGGTTTCTGGATGTTGGGCTTCGGAAGATTTTATTCCCACTTCAAGGTTGACTGTTTCGGTCTTTGAGGAAATCACTCTTGAAATTATATTTAATATAGGTCCACTTCTAGGGGTATAGGTCTAATTGAAATTTAATTCTCCTATGTAGGCCTCTCTAGAAGATTGTGCCCTAGATTTGTATATAAGGAAGCTTTCTCCTCTCATTTTCTCTAAGAGGAAAGACTTGAATAAGACATACATATGAAGAACATGATCACCTATGCACATGAAGGATAATATATTGAAGAAATCATTCAAGCACTCAAGAATTCAAGCATCCAATTTATCAAGGAGATCCATTGGTATCCATTGAAGGATTTAAAGCTCTATAGAGCTTTCTTGTGGAAGATTTCTCCATCCACATCCATGCAAGCTTCTTCCTATTCCAAGATCCATTCAAGATTGGTGTTGAAGATCTAAAGGTAATTTATTTGAGACATCCTACATCCTATATTCTACATTCTACATCCATTTGGCACATACATACTTTTGGATCCAAGGATTTGAATCTGCCACAAGGGATTCCATACAAGCAAGGTGAATTTGTTCATTTACTTTGTTTATCTCTGCAATTTCAATTATATTTTAAGGTTAATTCCAAAACTGGGGTTTGACCAAGGGAAACACCTCTCCCCAAAAAAAAAAACCATTTTTATTGTAGGTACAAGTATAGGATGACAAATTTAAGAGCATATTTGGGTACCCTTTTTGGCCAACTTCTAGGATTCGTGAGCAAAATTTCCGTTGGAGCAGCACAGGTCAAGGTCAACCTCAAAGGGGTCAAGGTCGACCTCCATCTAGGTCAAGGTTGACCTGGACCAGATCTAAAAAATATTTCTAGGTTTTGTAGATCTCATAGTTTCAGTTCAAGTCTGTGGAAATCAACAATTTTTGAGACCGTTTGACAAGGTTTTTCAGTAGGTTCTTTTTTGGAGGTAAGTACTTTTTATTTCTTCATTCCATTATTCTTTGCAAACATTTCCAGTTCTACATTCCTTATCATAACAATTAAATGTAAGTGGTTAAATGAGGCATAGGGTATCTTTTATGTGTAAATATTTATTGTTCAAAACCCTATCTAAAGACCATCTATTCTTTACCTTACATCTACATGTGGTGATTGTTTCAATGATCTTATAAATTTCACTTAATTTGGATGTTTATAGTAGGAGCTTCCAACATGAGTGGATAGCTGCATATATCTCAATCCTTTTTAGGTGTAAACTATGGTGAGGTTGAACCAATTTCCTTGTCTGTTTCTAATCAAATTCTAAGTAAGTTGTACAACATATCATGTACCCTTTTTAAGAGTAGATTTGGGTACCCTTTTTGGCCAACTTTCGGGATCCATGAATAGAATTTTTGTCAGATCAGCACAGGTCAAGATTGACCTCACAGGAGTCAAGGTCAACCTCCATCTGGGTCAAGGTCGACTTGGACCAGATCTGAAAAATATTTTTTGGTTTTGTGGATCTCACAGTTTCGGTTCAAGATCATGGAAATCAATAGTTGTTGAGACCGTTTAATAGGGTTTTCAGTAGGTTCCTTTTTGGAGGTAAGTACTTTTTATTTCTTCATTACATTATTCTTTGCAAACATTTCAAGATCTGCATTCCTTATCATAACAATTAAATGTAAGTGGTTAAATGAGGCATAGGGTATCTTTTATGTGTAAATCTTCATTTTTCAAAACCCTATCTAAAGACCATCCATTATTTACCTTAAATCTGCATGTGGTGATTGTTTTAATGATCCTATAAAGTTCACTTAATTTGGATATTTATGGTAGGAGCTTCCAACATGATGTTGGAATAGTCCCAAGGGATAATTGAGAAGGGGGGTGAATCAATTATCTACAAATTCTTTCCTCTAATTAATTACAGAATATCATAAGCACATACACATTTAAGATAACACAAAATAGAACATCATTATGGGGAAACCAAACTAAGTAAAAACCATGGTGGGAATTAGCACCCACAAAGAACTGTACTTGAGTATAATAATCCATGTTAGAAGATCTTACAACCCTGTTAGGATTTGATCTTTACAAAGCAATAAGTATAGTGACCTGGTTAAGGGTCTGACCTTGTTAGGAGTCTTTTACAAATAACCATGTTAGGGGTGAGGACTCACTATGCAACAGCTCACTACTAAAATGATAAATGATACAACCTTTAGGAAAAAAGATACACACTATATCTGATAATGAACTATTTGATTAAACCTGCTATCTTGATTAGCTCCAATGAATTTTATATATACTCTCTTCTTCTTCACATAGATCTTTATCAGATGAATGAAATGGCTTTACTATCCCAAAACAATTAGCATTGGTGATCTTCAAATGAACTACTTTAAGTATCTTCTCCAAAATATATGATCTTTTTTGGCTTTAGGAATCCCTTCAATGCTTCTTTAGTTGGCCAAACCAAGCACGCAACATAATTAGAACCGTGCAACTCAAATTGAATAGACACATCGCTTCACATAGTCAGCTCCACAAAAATTATCCAAATGTCATGCTTCAGATGAAACACGATTAGCGCCTTTGGTTAATTAACTTAGACTTATAACTAAACATGAATCTAAACACGCATATCCCATAGATAGATGCAACTGAATAATCAATGAAATTATTGTCAGCTTTCGTAAAACAGTCTTATGAAACTGTGCCTGGGAAATAGACTAACATAACTCAACTGTTACTAAACATTTGAATTTGTGTGTATGTACATGGTATAGTAACTATGTATGAAACATTAAAAAAAACCGCACAAGGCTTCCACATATCTATACTAAAAAGTGAATACAGTTCATTGTTGTATACTATATGTTGTCATTAATGACAAACATACAATCAAATATTTGTACAGAGGAAAATCTCCAACAATCTCCCCCTTTGACATTGATGGCAACATATGATTAAAAACACCATCAATCCAAAAGTGTCTTCCTTCTTTTTACAATCTTCTCAATATCCTCATCAAAGGTTCCTCTTCACTGTTGCAGCTCCTCTGACTGTGTTTTTATTTTCATGACTATATACTCCCCCAGAGTATATGCTCCCCCTTAGTATATACTCCCCCTTTTACATCAATGAAAAAGGGTGCCAAATACTATTAAGCACATGTACTACTCCAGAAGTAGAGTAGTCAACCATTCATCAGTCACCAAGGACTAATGCTCTTGCTACAAATTCTAATTAGAATCAGGAAAGGGAATTACTCCTAGCTTCTCCCTGAGATAATCAAAAGTATATTTTGATAAAGGCTTTGTAAAAATATCTGCTAAGTGTTCTTTAGTGCTCACATAATCCAATTTTACTTCTTTGTCTGCAACCTTTTCTCTAAGAAAGTGATATTTTATTTCAATGTGTTTTGTCTTTGCATGCATCACAAGGCTCTTTGACATGTTGATAGTGCTAGTGTTATCATGGTGAATAAAAATAGGATAATAAATCTGAAATCCAAAGTCTTTTATCATCTATTTGATCCAAACAATTGTAGAACAATTCAATGTTGCTACTACATATTCAGCCTCAGTTGTTGACTGAGAAATACAATTTTGCTTCTTACTTGTCCAGGTGACCAATTTGTCTCCAAGGAATACTGCTCCTCCTGAGGTACTCTTTCTATCATCAACACAACCTGCCCAATCAGCATAAGTATACACATGAAGTTGTATGTTATCTGAGTTAGGATACCATAAACCATAGTCTATAGTTCCCTTTAAGTATCTAAATATTATTTTTATTTCCATTAGGTGATTTTTTCTAGGTTCATTTGTAAATATTCCAACAATGCCAACTACATTAGAAATAGCAGGTCTAGATTAAGTGAGATATATGAGTTTTCCAATTATAGACTTGTATAGTGTCTTGTCAACTATTGCGGAGTCATCATCTTTAGAAAGCTTTCTTCCTGTTATCATAGGAGTGCTCACTGGCTTGCAGTCTTCCATCTTGAATTTCTTCAATATCTCTTTTACATATTTAGACTGATTTATGAATATACCTCTATCTATCTACTTTAAATTTAATCCCAAAAAGTATTTTATAGGTCCAATCATGCTCATTTCAAATTCACTCTGCATCTCTTTTGCAAATTCTGCACTAAGCTTGTCATTACCTCCAAAAATAAGATCATCAACAAAGATAGCAACAAGTAGTAAACCTTTAGTTGTCTCTCTAATGAATAGGTTGCAATCTGCTGCTCCCTTTTTGAATCCAATCTTTGTTAAGTAGTCATCAAGTCTCTCATACCATGCTCTTGGGGACTTTTTAAGTCCATAGAGAGCTTTCTTAGTCTGCATACCATGTCTGGTTTGTCTAAAATTTTGAATCCTTCAGGCTTCTCTATGTAGACTTCTTCCTTCAAGTCACCATTCAGGAAAGCTGACTTGACATCCATCTGATATACTTTGAAGTTCTTGAATGTTGCATAAGCTAAAAATAACTTTATAGCTTCCAGTCTGCTCACAAGGGCAAATGTATCAGAATAGTCAATTCCCTCTCTTTGTGCATATCCTTTACATACCAATCTTTCTTTATTTCTTATTATTGTACCATCTTCATTTATTTCATTTTTGAATATCCACTTAGTTCCAATCACGTTCTTTTCACAAGATCTAGGGACCAATTCCCATGTGTCATTCTTCATTATTTGATCTAATTATTTTTGCATTTCATTTTGCCAATCTGAATCATTACATGCATCCTCAACACTTAAGGTTTCAATCTGTGAAAGTAAGCATACCTCTTCATCAATGGTTGAACCTTTTGCTCTGAATCTTGTCAAGACTTTACTACTCTGATCTCCAATTATATCTTCTTTAGAGTGGTATTTAGATGTGTATTTTGAGAATTTGGGTGTGACACTCTCATCTATAATATGTGATTCTTCTTGAATATTTTCAAGGTTATTGCATGATACATCAATACAGTCAAACATTTCTTCAATAACGGTATCCTTATTGATAGGTCTATGTTCATCTTCAATCATAGGTGCATATTCATAATATCTCTCTTGAATCATGAAATTCTCATCAATCTTCACATGTGCACTCTCAATGATTTTCTTTAACCTTAAATTGAAACATCTGTAAGCTTTTCTCTTAGTAGAGTAACCAAGAAAAATACCTTCATTGCTTCTAGCATCAAATTTTCCAACACCATCATCTCTCTTGATGTAGCACTTGATTCAAAAGATTATGAAGTATTTTACTATAGGTACATTACCAAACCAAAGTTCATAAGGTGTTTTGTCTACGCCTAGTCTTAGTTGAATTCTGTTGATAGTATAGACTGTTGTATTTACTGCATCTCTCCAATAGGTGTGCACAAATTTCCCTTCAATCATGATAGTGCACGCTATGTCAAGTATTATCTTGTTTCTCCTTTTTGCAATTCCCTTTTTTTTAGGGTTTCTTGGTGCACATAGTTTCTTTTGATCCCATGTTCTTTTTAGTACTAAAGAAACTTATCAGAGGTGAATTCTCCTCCTCTATCAGATCTTAGACATTTTATCTTTAATCCAGATTCATTTTCAACTTTAACTTTGAATATTTTGAACTTCTCAAAAGCTTCAGATTTGTCTTTCGAGAATGGAACCCACATCATCCTGGAGAAATCGCCAACAAATAAAATAAAATACCTTTCACCATAGTATGATCTTGTTTGATTAGTTCCACATAAGTCTACATGTATTAGATCTAATTTGTTCTCTGAATAGTTATGTTTGCTTCTGAATGAGGTCCTCACATGCTTTCCCATCACACATTCCCTGCACATAGTATCAACTGGTCTTGCAATACTAGGAAGGTCTCTTACTGCCTTTACATTACTTATCTTCACTATGTTGTCAAAATTAATATGACAAAGTCTCTTGTGCCATAGCCAACTGTCATCCACTTTTGCAACAAAACAACTTACTTCAGAGTTAAGCTGAAAAATATTACCTTTGGTTTTTTAGCCTGATGGAATCATGTCTCCTTCTTTGTTGTTGATAATACATCTATTGTTTTTGAATTCCAACTGATATCCTTTATCTAGAAACTATCCAACACTTAGTAATTTATGATGCAAACCATCAAATAAAGAACATCATATATCTTGTTCTTTCCATTTAAGGTGATAGATCATCTACCTATGATAGGTTTGGGAGTGTTATCTCCAAATCTGACCTTGCCACCTTTTTACTTGTCTAGATGTACAAATCTATCTTTGTCTCCTGTCATGTGATGTGAACACTCTCTATCTATGATATAGTTTGTTCTTATGTGAGCTTGTGAAACTAAAGCCAATTCTTGTGCTTTCTTTTCATCTTTAGTTTCTATTTGATCAATCATTTTTTCATTATCCTTAATTGCAACAAATCCAATTTCATCTTCTCCCAAGTCATCATCAGTTACACCATCCTCAACATGATAGCATTCCTTACTATATTTGGGTTTTTAATCTAATCTATACTTCTTGACTCTTGTAGGACACTTAGATGCAAAGTGGCCAACTTTGTTGCATGAGAAACATTTGAATGGTAGTTGTCCTTCATATTTTCCTTTACCTTTCCTTTCCTTCTTAGCAATCATAGAAATTATTTCTTCTAGTTCTATATCAACTTCTTATTTCTCATTAATGCTAGAGATGTTCAAGGATTTCTTATCATGGACTAAGGCTTTGAAAGCCGTTTCCATTTTAGGTTCTATCTTCAATCTTGATATCTCAAATGTTGATATTTTACTGATCAAGGTTTCTCTTTTGAAGTCCTTTGAGAATTACAGGGTTTCATCCAAGCTGTTTATCTTTCTCTCATAATCTTATGTTAATGTGGTCATCAGTTTGTCCATTATATCATCCTGTGGAATTTCACCACCGTTGTTCCTAATTCCAGAGACTGTTTCATTAATCCTCTAATTGTAAGCTCTGATGTTTTCTTTAGGTAGCAATTCTAAATTGTTGTATCTTTTCTTCCATGTCTTTCTGCATGCATTCTTGGCTTGGATGTCTCCTTCAAACATGTCTTCTAGGTATTTCCAAATTGAATATGCTTTTTCTGCCTTCTTGATCTTAGAAAATTCACTGTCAAATAGGGAACTTATTAGGGTTTCTTTGGCAATTGCATTTTGGGTGAATACTTCCTTTTGTTTATTTGTATAATCTTCTTCTGCAAGGTCCTTCAAGGTGGGAACATCTATTGCATGAGTAGAAATCTCATAAATCTCAAAACCAACACACTAAAGATGTGTTATCATTTTTTTCTTCCAGTAAAGATAATTCTCTCCATCGAACTTAGGACTCTCTTTCCTAAAGTACGCTATTTGACATACCTTAAGTTGTTAGGATTTCTCTCCAAGGCACTTGGCTCTGATACCAATTGTTGGAATAGTCCCAAGGGATAACTAAGAGGGGGGGAATCAGTTATTAGAAATTTAAATTCTTTCCTCTAATTAATTATAGAATATCATAAGCACATACACGTTTAAGATAACACAAAATAGAACATCACAATTTTGGTTATAGGGAAACCAAACTAGGTAAAAACCCTGGTGGGAATTAGCACCCACAAAGAACTATAATTGAGTATAATAATCCCTATTAGAAGATCTTACAACTCTATTAGGATTTGATCTTTACAAATAAATATGTACAGTGACCTGGTTAAGGATCTGACCCTGTTAGGAGTCTTTTACAAATAACCCTATTAGGGGTGAGGACTCACTGTCAAAAAGCTCACTGCTAAAATGATGAAGGCTGAAACCTTCAGGAAAATAGATACACACTATATCTAATAATGAACTATTTGAGTAGACCTGTTGTATTGATCAGTTCCAATAAATTTTATATATACTCTCTGCTTCTTCACATAGATCTTTATCTAATGAATGAAATGGCTTTATTGTCCCAAAAGAATTAGCATTATGTTATGTCCTTCTTCTATCTCTTTTCTTTTCATTCACACTTGGTGATCTTCAAATTAACTACTATAAGTATTTTCTCCAAAATATATGATCTTTGTCAGCTTTAGGAATCCCTTCAATACTTCTTTAGTCGGCCAAACCAAGCACGCAACATAATTAGAACCATGCAACTCAAACTGAATAGATGCGTTGCTTCACATAGTCAGCTCCACCAAAATTATCCAAATGTCATGCTTTAGATGAAACACAATTAGTGCCTTTGGTTAAATAACTTAGACTCATAACTAAACATGAATCTGAACATGCATATCCCATAGATAGACACAACTGAATAATCAATGAAATTACTGTCGGCTTTCATAAAACAGTCTTCTGAAACTATGGCTGGGAAACAGACTAACATAAATCAACTGTTACTGAACATCTAAATCTACATGTATGTACATGGTGTAGTAACTATGTCTGAAACATAAAAATAACCGTGCAAGGCTTCCACATACCTATATTTAAAAGTGAATATAGTTCACTATTATATACTATATGTTGTCATCAATGACAAACATACAGTTAACTATTTGCACAGAAGAAAATCTCCAACACATGAGCGGATAGCCGCATATATATCGATCCTTTTTAGGTGTAAACTATGGTGAGGTTGAACCAATTTCCTTGTCTATTTCTAATCAAATTCTAAGTAAGGTGTACAACATATTATGTACCCAAGGATATGAATATTGAAGGTCATTATGGGTTGCCTATCTTATATTACACACGAACAGTTTATGATTTCTAAAGCAAAAGGAGATAATTGACAAGTCATCCTAGCCTCTATTCCTTGATGCTTAGGTTTATTTTTTACATTGCGTCCAATAAACATAGTATTCATAATTTCAAAGGACTTTCTGGGTATTAGTGATAGTTATATTATCCAATGATGTCCCTTACACAAACACCCTATGATGATAAAAATGCTAAAATATACAGAAAACAGTGATAGTCCTAGAAGTCTACATTTAGTTGCATTTACAATTGCAGGATTTATTTAAACAGCATAAGGACTTGAGCTCAAAATGATTTCTTGGTTCATTCAAAATCCAAGTTTGACTACTTAAATCTTTGTTACAGATATATTCATGTCATTGCATATTCATGGCATTCATCTTGAGTTCATAATGGGAAAAGAGATAATAGAAAAAAAAGCATTGAAGAATTGAATTTTACATCCTAAGTGCATCCATACATATATTTACATCAAGAAAATCTCAAAAACATACATCTACATATCCATATAGAATCATCTAACACATCTATATATCAATAATAATCAAAGAGCTTAAATGATGTCATCACATCAATCTATTCTAAATCATCAAAGACCAAATACATAATCAAAATGTGCATTGATCTAATAATCTATCACATACATCAAAAAGAGAACCAATGAGCATATAAGAATTAGAAGAAGCTATCTCATATATATCAGTGACTATAAGATCAAAAATGTGGAAATGTCTACAACAAATATCAGTGAGATCATGATAAAGCATATACACATATATCAAATGTCTGCAGTACAAAGGATGATCACACAAGGATCAATATACAAAAATCTTAGATATAATCACAATAGCCATTTTTTATTACTGCCCTCTTCCTGATCCAGAGGAGGAGGAGGTGCATTAGCTCATGGATGTTGAGCTAGTGGAGGCATAGCTCCCTCTAACTGCTATGCAATAATAGAATATAGAGTGGCTCTTTGAGGGTGTGGCACTTCCACACAATAAAAAGAAAATTAATATTCAACTCTCTGGCCCTGATGAGTAGATGTACGGGCCTTAATATCCCTCTACGATCTCATCATCTCAAGCTGTCTATCTCTATCTACTAGCAATGTCTATAAAGTAGTAATCTGAGCTCTAAGTTGCTCTCTCTCTCTAGCACAGTGATAGAGGATCTCCATCCCTACCTATATCCCTTCCTATATATCATGGAGGATCCTTTCTTGGAGGTCCACCTCCTCCACTAAGCCTCTTCCTTGAAGATCTTTTATGTTGTTGCCTCATAAGTAATAGACCTGGATCCATGTGTGGAGGCACAAACTTAAACCAACTATGTCTTCCCTCCCCACCCGCACCCACACCACCACCACCCCTATCATCCCCATTATCACCTTTTTCATCACGACCATGTCTTTGACCTCTATCCAAAGGAGGGCGCCTGCCATCTCTACCACCAACATCTCTTCCATCTCTACCACCAATACCTCTCCCATCTCTCCCACCACCCCCTTTGGTTGTTCCACCTCTACCTCTCACTGGTCTATCATCTGTAAGAACATAATCTAAAGCATCCTCAATGCAAGGTGCTACCTCATCAAGTGCTATAAAATGAGAGAATGGAAACTAGAGCAGATGAGAAAGATACACATCAGTGCACCCAGCATCGACAACATCTGGCAGATAGTCCCGCCCCACTACAACCATCTGACCAATCTCTAGTTGAGAAGTCTCATAACATAAGCGGTCTCCCCACTATGCCTCCTCATCAAAAATATGAGCATAAGCTATTGGATCTTGATACATGCCCTATATCCATCCTAACTGTCTAAGGACATGTGTAATAATGAATCTCTAAATAATATATCAAGTCTAGCTGATCAAGTACCTTCTCTGAAAGAAATAAGGCATTTATTTCCTATTAGAGGTCCACTCTTCACAATCTAAATATGGTCTCCACTCAACTATGGTGACACCATCAAGGACCCACAGCCAGTATTCTAGCTTACCTAGATGGAGTTGTTGGATGCAACCTGAATACATGTATACATAGGGCTACTCTAGTCATCTCTTCCTATCAAAAATTAGTTGTATCACTCGGATGTGCTCCCAGGCCCAAATCTATAAAATAAGAATGCAAACAGTCATACTACAGGGATGATGATATATGATCTTGTGCAGCTCTCTATATATGTGTGCTAATATAAAACTACCCAAGCCAAATCTGCATGTGGAGATGACCATCTACTACAAAGTATCTACCCAACTGCACATGAACCCATGCTTTCCTCGGTCTGGCCTCAGGATACCGCCTATTAATCCAGCAAGATAAACAAGTAACCGATCATAATGATCAAACATATATAGTCCCAAGTCAGATATCTCCAAACTATGGATGGATCTACAAAATATCTTCATGCAGATACAATTTCTACAGTCGAGTGCAACTCAAACTGAACCTCCCATCCCATCACAAGAATGCACATGAAACACCACACATCCTCTAGGGTGAATCTCATCTTGCCAGTTAGGAGATGGAAGGTTTTGTGCTTTGAGTGCCATCTCTCAGCAAGAGCAGTCAAAAACCCTTGATTTACCCTAATGTTGGGTAAATCTATCAAAGATGTCAAACCAAGATGTCCAATGATCTACAGCTCTACATTAGTCAAGGAGCATGATAATGCAAGGATTCATGCAGGATGAAGTCTTGGAAATGACACAACCTAGAAATCAATCTATCAAGTACACAATTATAGATTTACATTAGTATCCTCTATAAGTCAACTATACAGAAAATCTAACCGCTAAGTCTTTTTGGCCTTCAAGAAGAGGAAAAACAATCAAAATTGGACAAACTAACTCATTTTACTGGAAATGACATTGTTTCTCCCGGATGCAATCCAAAATTTACTGGATGCGATGGGGAAATCAAGAAGCAATCTTTTTTTCACAGGATGTGACATGGGATGCGGTATGTGACCCTGTTTTTACAAGATGTGGCGTAATTCAAAGACTAGAAAAACTAAAACTAAAAATGATGCTCTGATGACCTATGGGAAGTGACCCTATTTTTAGAGGATGTGATCCAAAACTTTGTAAGAAAATCGAATGTGACACAGGATTAATAGGATGTAATTTAGAATACCATATGCTACTCAAAATCGAAAGGCTCCTAACTAGTGCAGAAAGTGACAAAGTGAAAAATAGAAAGCATAGAAAGGTAGGTCTCAATGTACTCACCAGCTATGCATAGTGGGCCGAGCTTTGGTGACAATGTGCTAGCTCAAATCGATATCTCTCCACAGGGACCACCATCTTCTTTGTAGAGCTCAAGGATTTACTAAGGATAAAAGTGAAAATGAATGGGTAAAAAGTTATTTTTGAGACTTATATTGACCTTTTTGAGTTGTCTAGAAGCTCTGGAATCCTTCCCGGACTCTCAAAATTCAATTTTGTTCTTCTCAGATCTATCAGGAATGAAATCAAATGCAAGGATGATGTTTTCAATAACATAGTAAAAATTTTACGACAGTCTCCAACAAATGTATAATTGCTCTATATGTTTAGAAAATGATTCGCAGGCTTTACACAATCAGTTTTTCATGGTTCTGTATCACAAAAATGCACACTATTCATGAAAAAATTGGTCAAACATCATTTTATCATGCTCATGATTACATATTCATGTAGTCAACTTGGTAAAATTGTGTTTTCTCTTAACACACTTTCATTCCATCTCATCTTCTAATTGATTATTTCTTGATCCAATCGACCTGTTCCATTCATCTATCATTCTAAAAGAGGGATTTTATTCTATTTTTTTCAATTTTGTTCCTAAGGGGGCATGATCTCACTCAAAATCAATCAAATTCTTGCTCAAAAAGAAAAAATGACTTCATCATCAAAAGACTAGGGGCATAGAAGTTTCCTGTGATCAAGTTGGGACTGTTGGATAGAAGGCTTCAATGATAAACAAGCCAAATATCTATGCCTACAATCTATTAGATATTTATCAAGCTCTTAGCATCTTTTTACTGACCTTCATTCGATCATGTTTGGAGTCAGTATTGTCAATTATCGTTCAATCAAGTTTAGAATTGATATCTCACAGCTCTCGATAGCTTCATACTGACCTTTGTTCAATCAAGTTCCGAGTTAGTATTATCAATTCTTGTTTGATCAAGTTCAGAATTGGTATCTTTAGATCTCTATTTAATTGACCTTTGTTCGATCAAGTTCAAATTTGATAATATCAGTCTTAGTTCAATCAAGTGTGAGATTGATCTCGTCAGCTATATTTCATTCAATCAAGTGCAGAATTCTCAAACTTTCTGAAGTCAACATCAGACATTCTTTGACTCAATTCACTACTCGCACATCAATTCAAAGAGGGTCAAATGTAATCACCCTAATTTGTTCTACTCTAACTAGAGACCCTATTTTCCCTAAATGTGATCATACCCCTAATTATCGTAATTCAACTATTCAATTATTGGTATAATTCATCAAAATCAATTTAACCTCCTAAAATCAAAGTGATTTCATCATTGACTCACATTAATTACATTGGCCTATTTAAATCAAATCAACCCAATTAAATCCTTGGCTAAAGTAATTAATTAAAAGGAATCAAATAAAGTCTCTAATTACAACTCAGCACTTTCACATGGAAATTCAATCCATGAACCAATGAGAGTTCACTCACATAGATTACTCACATGGATCACCAAAGATTCAATCCTCACCTCTCCTCACAAATCAATCTCAACCACTAATCTCTCAATTCTTCTATAAAAGGATTGAATTTTGAGCTCAATTGGTCCTTAATCTTAGAATTTCAATTAATGTTGTCATTTTTGTTTCATAATCTCATATAGCTAATTAGATAACTTTCATTTTTGCTTCAATTGAACCTTTGCATCATCTTTTGCATGAATTGTATGGTAATTATCTTTATTTCTTGATGAATCTATTGGAAATAATGGGAAGTATGTACTAAGGGGGGAGGGGTGAATTACTACCTCTAAAACATTTAGTTAATTAACCTTTAACCTTATGTAATCAAATCCTCTCTTTATAGATCATATCGGTTGTTCTTTCTTTATGCATGTGATATCAATTCATAATCTTAATTGTATTTAGACATTAATAGAAACATTCATGAAAGCAATAACACATAACACAAGATATGGTGATGTAGAAAACTTCTGTTATAAGTTAAATACTGTGGTGGGATGGCACCCACAAAAAATTCACTATTTGCAGATTGGAAGGGGTCGGTTAAGGCTTAGATTTGATCACTTCTGATGATCTACCATGTTAGGATTATTATGTGGAGACTGGTTAAGGTCTACTCTATTAAGAGCTTTAGAAACACTATTTAGTGTGTACTCGGTTAAGAGATTTACAATAGGATTGTTAAATCCACCTTTCTTGAAAGGATTTCTTCTATTTGCTACACTTGTTAGAATGTAGACAAAAATACTCACTGACTTGAGTGTATTCAATGTATGATTTCTAATTACAAATCCATTAAATATTACATGTACAATGTATCACCTAATGTGATTTATTAATACCTCTATTGCTCGGTAGCCTTGATTCTTGGATCTTGAAAACCAAATTCATCTTTTGTTGTTCTGCTTCTTGAAACTCTCAGTCTGATCCATAGATGTGTTCCTTGGCTATGATCAATTTCTCATCCTTCTCAAATGAATTATTACACATCTATTTATACAATAGATTTAACCTTTTTAGTTTCATGTATTACAAACTTAACTCTATGATCAAAGGTTTACAACTTGACCTTGATCTCCTAGTTTGCATGGTTTTAATCAGTTATAATGATTAAATAAATTACAATTATGTTTCTTGTTGCTCAAGAAATATTTTTAAAAAAATCTAAACTCTAAATATAAAGTATAACTATTTTATCTAACGTGGAAGTCAGATCCACTTTTCTCAGGATATAACTGACTTTCAGTGTCTTATGCTCAGGTTGCTCTGAAAGTCTTTTAGTGTTCCTTTTTTGAACTGTCTATCAGGTTCCCTTTCTCTATCAGGTTCCTCTCTTTCCTACTCTATTGGTTTATAGTGTAACATGCTTTTCAGGTTTATATACATCATGTTTGGGTTGTACTTTGGGTTTACACTATAAAACTTGTTTCGTCGGGTTTCTCTTTACTTAGCACTTTTGGTCTGAACTAAAACCTGTCTTTTGGTGTAGTGTAACCAATGGTTCAAAAAATTGTTTCTCTTTTCATACTAATGGAAAAAATTATGTCATCAATCTCCCCCTTTGACATTAGTATCAAAAGCTAATATGTGAAAAATACTAAAAATGTTTTAGTATGTACACCATGTATTTTACTTTGTCATTTCATGACTCCCCCTATGCATATGTCGGTATAGTATAGTATATGTGTATGTACACTTGTCTTTATACTATTTATTCCTTTTGTCTTTTCCCTTTGTGTTGTATGTATTGTACATATCATTTTCCTTTTCCCCCTTTTTGATAGTAAGGGAAAATTTTTATACCTATAACTTATCAAAAACATTAGAATGAGAGGTCTTCATTTCCTCCATCATATTCTCCCATTTCTCTTTTAGATTCTCAAGAGCCATATTCTCTAGTGTAATCCTCATATGCATGTTGTAGATGTCTTCTACAGACATCTTGGGGGTGGCAATTAGTTTTCTTGCCAAACTTATGTGTTGTTGCAGAAGTGTGAGGTTCGATAAAAGTTGAGCTTGTAGCTCGGTAACCTCTTCTCTGAATTGTGATTTTTCTTCCCAAAGTTCTTTCCTTAACCTTTTTATCTCTATTATCTTCTCATAATGCAATTTAATTGCATTGTCATCTTTGGTTAGACCTTGTGCACTGGTATTTAGATCTGAATCTAACTTTGCTATCTTTTCACTATTGTCCTTAGTGAATTTATCCAAAGTACACAATTATTTTATTAAGGAAATAGCTTCAGTAATGATTGGATCCAATTCATTGGCTAGTTCTGAAAGCATTACCTTTTTCTCTACCACTTCTTGGCTGATCTTTTCTATCAGTTTGTATTTGAACTTTTGTTCTTCTCGTTCCTCAATATCATTTTATGCATCTACATTCTGTGTTATGATTGCGTCAGTGAGAATGGAAAGTTGATCCAGAATAGGGGCATTGTGATCAATGTCAATGTTGGGAACTATCTGGTTTAAGATATCCCTTGTGGTTTCCAGTACTAGTGAGTCTTGGTGCTCCTTCTTAAGATTTTATTTCAAAGCTTTCCTTTGACAAATTTCTCCATATTCTTGGAGTGATTCAAAATCTAAAGTAGTTGGATCACAATTTGGTATTTCTATGATCTCATCAAGTGTGACATCCAACTTTTTATTCTTTTTTTCTTCTTTTTCTTTTGAGATGCACCTATATCCAGAACCATAGCCATCTTCTCTACTTGGTCTGATGTGCTAGATGAGGTTATCAGTGGAGTAGTGCCTTTTTGTTGATGTGTTTCAGTCTCTACCTTCTAGTTGTGAGTAGACATATCCACATCAACCTTTACATTACCTGCAGCATCTCCTTCGGTTTCCTTAGGAGTGGCATCTTTTGTTTTGTCTCCTTCACCAATATCCTTCTCCACTTCATCTATATTTTTCATTTGTGCATATTTTTCCTATTTGATCTCCATCTTTTTGTTTGAGATATTCACTTGTTATATTTTGGTCCCCTTCGATGACATTTTGGTCATCAGTTGTGTCTTTCTTTTCTCCTTCCCCTTCATCCTCAGGTATGCTTGCATCAAGATCGGGGGTCTTCTCCTTCTATGAGATTATATTGATTTCCTAAATCAATAATGGCATCTAGCCCATTATGTTTACTTGTGCAGCATCAATATATGTATCTTGATCCTTGAGCTAATCATATGTAATATTAATATCTTCATCTCCCTTTACCTTATCTACAAAATCTTTGGTGATGTCAATAACAGTATTATTTGGCCATGTTTCATTAGCAACATCCATATCCTTATTGGCTTCCTTTACCAATTATATTATTGTGACATCCTCTATGTCATTTATAAGGATATTCTCTAGGATAGTTTTATCCAAAGAGTCATCATTGTGCGGCTTATTTGTGCAAGGTAATCCTTTGTTGGGGCTTGATTCCTCAGTAGGTCTATTGAGTATTTTACTCCAAATTTTGTTACTTGCCTTCTCTAGCTCTATAATTTTTCCCTCTAGAACCTTGTAAGCTCTCAACTTGGGTGAGAAATATTGTGCATGTTTCTCCATCATCTCCTTGATTTCTTCAATTTTGGATTCGGGAGGCATAAGAGAAACTAGGACTCTTTCCCTTATCTCTTTCTCATTCTTTAATGGATAAGTCCATATGGTAGATAATCTTTCATGTAATTATTTTGGAATTTTGTCATTAAATTGTATAGGTACATATTTGAAGTTGATCATTGTTTTGATGAGTGCCTCCTCAATCTTGTTCTGATCTTCAGGCTCTAGTGTTAGCCATTTTCTTACTTTGGTGTCAGTTAAGCCACCTCTTTTTGCAATTGAATCACATATCTCATCAATAGTTTTAGGAATCTTACCCTTTTCTATTTGGAATAATTCATCCTATTGAGTATCTTTGATATCTTCCTTGGTTAGGATTAATTTCCTTCTCCTCTTTGGTGCTTTGGTCTGTTTGGTTTGAGGTTTTCTTTTGTAGGTCCTTACTTGACCTTTCTTAACAGATGGTGAGTCTGCCTTTACTGTTTGGCTCCTTGTCCTTTGAGAAGTTGTTGTCCTTGCCTTCTTCAAAGGTGGGGGTGCATTGGAATCTATTGAATTTGAGTCACTCACCTTGTATACTTCACCGATGGGTGACTAACCCTCAGTTTCCTCTGTCTTTTCAGTTTCTTCCTCATTGACCGATAGCTTCTTTTCCAAGATATTTACCATTTTGTCTTTCTTTCTATCAATCTTCTTCACAAATAAGCCTAATTTGATTCTTTCCTTTTCTTCTTCAAAGGTTCCAACCCTTGGTTGTGATTTATCCAATGGTTCATTCAACAATTCTTTAATAGCATTTTTTTCTTGATCTATGTTGATTTCATAGTACAGTGGAGCTAACCAAGATGTCCTCGGTAAATCTGGTTTGATTAGGGTGGTATCAGTGTCCACCAAGAAACAAATGTCAATCTTGTATTTCTCTACCAGTTTTTCTAATATCCTTATTATCTTTTGCATTCTCTCTTTTAATCCAAAGAAATACTCATCCATTACTAATTTAAAAGTTTCTCCAAGTGACTTGATGAATTCACTTATTTGAAGTATCACTAGTCAGGTAGTGTCCCATTTCACATTACCGATAGATGGGAATGTTTCTTGGAAGTAGAAAAATATACACATTATTAGTGATCCCAATTTACATGAGCTGGTCTTTGCAGACCTGATCATCCTCATGTTCTTATCAAATTGTCTGAGTAGCAGTTCTGATAGGTTTAACTGCAATCCCTTCTTGACAATTTTATGTGTTTTATCCACTACTGCGGATGCAATGATCTTCATCCTGGTAGCCTGAAAGAACTTGTATCCTAAGACACATGCTCCAAATTTTATTTCATTATCATTGATGGTGGATACCTTTAGTCCTCTTCCATCCCATGTAGCTCTTGTGTTCTTCTCAATGTCAAATCGAGGAGGGTATTTCAGTACTTTGGGTTTCTCGGTTATGGGATAACTAATAACAACATGTATAACATCCCTAGTTATTGATTTAGGCTCATCTAGCCACATCTTTTGGGCATGAAATATGCTTAGTACTAATCAAATCCATTTGGTTATGAACTCCTTTGGGAACCATAGGGAATTTTTGAGCCCTTTTACATCAATGTTCTTGTTCTCGTCTTTTATGGTTCTATCATCATCTCAAAGCTTCTTGTAAGCATGCTCTACTTCAAGATCTCCAATTTATGTGATCTTGCAGTGAATGTAGGATCTAACATCCTTGATCAACAAAAACCTATGTAGAATTCCAGAAAATGCTCCAGAGTCATCGGGTTGCGAGGAAACCTCTGGACATATATTATACTTAGGTTCCTCACATGTACTATTCTTTATCAGATTAATCTTACCCTCCTTAGCATTCTTTCTTTTTGATGTTCTTGATGTAGTTGCCATTATTTTTGAAATTAGGGTTTTTCCCATAAATGAAAGTAGAGTTCTCAGTAATCTGTGTTACTTACTTCAACCTTTATAGATATTTGGAATCTTTTTGGAGTGCAGGGAATTGAGTTGTAGGCGCTCTGTAATTGGGTTGCTTCATGCTCAGGTTTTGCTCTGTCTCTTTTCTCTAGTCGCTTGGTAAATAATGAAACCCTTCCATTTTATATTTATAGACTTTGCCCTAAGTCAAGTCATTAAAGCTCAACCACTTCTTGATGTGTGAAGATAAAGTCATCAGGTGATACATAAATAACTTTCTCGGTGAGAATGTGATGCTTCGGGGTAGGTATCAACTTGTTACGCTCACCGACAGATTTTGGTGTATGACAAAGACAACATTATCAACTTACATGATTACCAATGGATCTCAGTTTACACTAGAGACTTAGCATTTATGTGTTAACCAACAATTCTTGGTAAGTATGGACATCTTATCTTTGTATGTACACTGATGCATTTCGATATGTATTGACCGATGAGATTGTTTTCATAGAATCATAACAAGTAATACCATAGTGCATCTTTAATCATGTTGATTTGGTATTTTAACTATGCATAATGGAATTGATGCAAAATATAACTTGGTATAATGTAGTTCCATACTTACTTGTTCTACTTGGGTGGGGGTGGTGATGTCACCAGATCCATTGGATAAGGTGTCACCAATTACATTGCTCGGTCTATCTTCATTAGTGTTTGTGGCTTTCCTCCACATTTTGTTTCTCATCTTCTTAATGTCTTCAATGGTGTTTCCATTGGAAAAGGTGTTGGTCTCTGTCACTTGGTCTCTATAGTGTTTCTTCAGATGACCAACTTTATGATACTGTACACATGCCATTCCAGGGTTAGTCCAGCTCCTTGACTTTCTTGTCCATTGTCTCATACAGTTTGCAGCTATGTGACCAAATCTTCCACGTGTTGTGCAGTTTTATCATGTATTGTAATCCCAAACATATTGGTTACCGACTCTTTTCAGTTAATAAGGATTTTCTTGATCTTTAGGCTTCCATGCCTGCTTTTTCTTCTTCCAGCATTGAAGAGATGTGTTCCCATGCATTTTGAAAGTAGGACAATATTTATCATGTAGGTTTCCTTCTTTGGTTGTTTCACCTTAGATTTATATTCATATATGTTATGTCCTTTCTTGTTACATTTATAACATATTCCTATGAATGAAGATGTGGGTTTAGGAATACCTTTCATTTTTCTCCTGCAAACATTTTATGTGTGGCCTGGCCTTCCATAGTGATTACATGTCATCTTTATTTGTCTTGGATTTGCATAGAAATGTGTGTGCTTATTTGGGAACCTATTAAGAAAGACACAAACACTCAATAAGTCATTTCATTAGTTCAAAATGGTTAGACAAGCATGTAAAACCACCTAATATTGACCTATTGCCTGCTAACTAGGAAGAGTGTGATT
>MU224691.1:1003763-1015075 GCA_018584345.1 Thuja plicata
AATAGGCTAGGGGAATGGGTTATTTTGCGAGTGGGTAATTGATTTAGGGATTTATTTAATTCCTTTATAATTAAATATTATAGCCATGTTTGATTTTGGTTTGAGATTGATTTAAATTGTATGGCTATAATAGTTAATATAATTCAGTGATAAAAATCACCTAGGACATTTTTAAATTGATTTGAAGAATTATGCCAAGCAGTAATAGGGTCGTTTGGACATAATTGAGGGTATGATCACACTTAGGAAAAATAAGGTCCATAGTTGGAACAAACCAAATTTAATAAATGAAATAAACTTATTTAATTCATGTAGAAATATAGGAATTAATTATTTAAACAATGAAATTGTTTTTTTAATAATTAGGGGACTATAGCCACTTTAATTAAATTAAATAGGCTAGGGGAATGGGTTATTTTGCGAGTGGGTAATTGATTTAGGGATTTATTTAATTCCTTTATAATTAAATATTATAGCCATGTTTGATTTTGGTTTGAGATTGATTTAAATTGTATGGCTACAATAGTTAATATAATTCAGTGATAAAAATCACCTAGGACATTTTTAAATTGATTTAAAGAATTATGCCAAGCAGTAACAGGGTCGTTTGGACATAATTGAGGGTATGATCACACTTAGGGAAAATAAGGTCCATAGTTGGAACAAACCAAATTTAGGTGGTTACATTTGCCCCTCTTTGAATTGATGTGCGAGCAGCGCATTGATTCAAAGAAAGTTTTTTGATTTTGACTTCAAAAAGATTGAGAATCTCATTCTTGGTTATCAAAAAAAATCTTGATGAGATCAGTCTCACACTTGATCGAACCAAACTGATAGAATTGATTTTGAACTTGGTTGTCATCCAAAGATCAATAAAAGATTTTAAAGATACCAATTTTGAACTTGGTTGTCATCCAAAAAATGATAATACTAATTCTGAACTTGGTTGTTATTCGAGAAGCCATTATGAAGCTGCTAGGAGCTTGATAAAAATCTTTTAAAATGAGGAAACATAAGATATCCATCTCATGAGAACCAAAGCTTTCTATCCAATAGTTTTGAATTAGTCAAGAAAACTATTATGCCCCTAGTTTGTTTGATAACGAAGTCATTTTGATGTTGTTTTAAGCAAAAATTTAATTGATGATAGTGTGATCATGCCCCCTCGGGAACAAAATCAAAGGAAAATAATAAAATCCCTTAGTTGAATGAACGTATTACTTGCAGGAAGCAGTAGGGCAAGAAAGAATGGAGTAGAAGAAGGTGTGTTTAAAAATAAACACATGATTACCAAGTTCATTACGTGAAAATATGAGTGATAAGGCTGATAAAATGATATTTAGACCAAGATGTATGAGGAAATGTGCAGTTTTTACCAATGTGGGGAATAAATGAAGTAAACCCATAAGTGTCAAAACTGTCACAAAAATTACATAGTGCTACCGAAAATATCGTGGATACCTTCAATTTGGTTCTCGATTGAGTAAAAAGAGAACACAAATGAATTTGTAATTGTCTGGGAGGAGTTTTGAAAACCCTAAATGTCTCAAAAGACCCATATAAGCCTCCAAAATTACCATTTCACTATTCATTTTTACTTTCCTCCATAGAAATTCAGAGAGCTCTGCAGTAAAGATAGTAGTCCCTACGAGGAAGCACCATTTCGAGATGAGCCGCTGACATCAGTGACCAGCCGAGTACCCACCATTGGTAAGTGCTCGATAAACTACCCTGTGAATTTTGCATTTTTGAATTTCATGCATTTTTATGAATTTTAGAGCTAGTTGAAGTTAGGATCGCATCTGGGATTTCGGATCGCATCCTGTCAATCCTGACTCGCATCTGGTTTTTTTTGGATCATATCTAATTTTTCTGGATTTCTACATCGCATCCAGGTTTTCCTAGATCGCATCCCATTCCTTAGGTTTTGCCTTGTTTTATTAGGAACTTCATCAAGGCATCATATCCCATTTGCTTGGGATTGCACCTTGCGTTTAGGATCACATCCCATTTTTTAGGTATCACATCCTATATACACAATCGCATCTTGTATTTCCAGGATCGCATCTGGTAGAAGACTTAGCTTTTTTAAGGTTTTGATCACTTTGCATCCTGCAAACTTTTAAATGACCTAGGTTTTTAGGAGGCTGTCCCTCTTTGTGGATAGGATTCTGATACTTGATTATTGTGTCTGAATCAGGCCTAGTTTGTGGTAGTCACATTTCGTGGCACTTATCCATCATGTGTACTTGCATTATCTGGCTGATTGTCAGATGATGAGAAGACCACTGTGATCCGCTATGGATTGCATTCCTTGATGGGTTTACCTAAGATCAGGGTAAACCGTGGGTTGTTGACTGCTCTTGCCAAGAGATGGTATTCTGAGCACAACACCTTTCACCTTCCCACTAGAGAGATTACTGTGATGTCAAAGGATGTCTGGAGGATACTCTATGTGCTGATGGTTGGACATGAGGTTTTCTTTGAGTCCAGAGCTGGTGTGGCGATTCATACTGCCCGTAGATTCTTTCAGGATGATACCATAGATAGGACATAGTTGTCATGGGATTATATGGTCGATCACTATGATCGATTAGCTATGTACTTAGCTGGATTGGTAGGTGGCATCCTCATGTCAGATAGAGGTCAACATGGATTTCTAGTTGGTTGGGTGAGCATGGTTGAGCAGATGATCGCCCACCGTCGACATTTTTCTTAGGGGAGCTGCATATTAGCACACATGTACAAAGAGCTCCATGAGATCGTATATCACCATACCTGCAGCATGACTGTTGGTAAAATCATTCTTCATATTTGGGCCTGGGAGCACATCCCTATCACACAACCGATAGTAGATAGGCAGAGGGTGCCTAAGCATCCTTATGTGTATATGTACGTAGGCCTTTTACAGCTTTATAGCAGGCTCATCTGGGCAAGGTTGAGTACTAGCACCACCTTTTTGATGATATGACTAAGGTCATCTGGTGACCTTATCTAGACTACAAGATATGGACATCTGATGCTCGACAGGTAACATTTTTGTGTCAGAGCAGATATTTGATTGGGTGGAATAGATACATTATAGAGCGCTTTCTGATCACTAGAGTTCTAAGGCAGTATGGGTGGTGACAGGGCCATACAGAGGATGTCGCAGTTTATGCTCATACCTGTGATGAGGCACCTTTATGGGGTGCATAGCTGACTTATGAGACTGCATCCTAGGAGATCTGAGACATGGTGGCAATAGACTAGGACCTTCATCCAGATGTAGAGGATGCAGGTGTTTCAGATGGCTATGCTGCTGAGATGCTCCAGTATCCCTTTCTGTGATTCACTGTGCCCGAGGGGAACATTCCTTGCATAGAGGAGCCACTTGATTATGATCCTAATGACTAGCCCGTCAAGGTTAGAGGAGGTTTGCAGAGAGACAGGGCTCCTAGGAGACATGAGGGTCGTGATGGTGGTAGGGATGATAGGCATCCTCATCTGGATGATGGGCCTGATGAAGATGATAGAGGTGGTGACAGAGATGCCATGGATACGGGTGGTGCCAATGGCAGGTGGTAGGGTAGATGACAAAGATTTATATTTGTAGCCCCATAGTGAGATCCCAGTCCACTTCTGACTAGGGACCAACAGAGGAAGCAAAAGCATGAGCCACTAGAGAGGCCACAGGATCAGGATGCAGGCCGAGATGGAGATCCTTTGTCGAGATGTAAGAAGGAAAGGGAGCAGCTCTGAGCTCAGATTATAGCCTTGGAGGCCAGAGCCATAGCAACAGAGTCAAGGCTGGCTATGTCAGATGCCTTTCTTTTAGATTGGGATAGGAAGATGCAGAGACTGAGGGCAGAGAGGGATGCTCAGGCCTGTACAATAGTACACCAAGCACAAAGGGCCACCTATTATTATTCCCTATATCATGTAGTAGTACCAGAGGGAAAAAGAGCTCCCACATTTTCCTAAGTGGCCCAACAGTCAGAGGGGGCCATGCCACCTCCATTAGCGCCTTTTGTACCACCTCCTCCTCCTCCTCCTGACCAAGGAGAGGGGGCAGGATAGAGCTAATATTGTTGTATTATTTTGTTCATTTTGAGATCATACATGTATAACTGGATCCTACTGTGAGCCCCTCTTTTGTATATTACATTTATACATATATTTGATTCATTTTTGGCATACTGATACTCTTTATGCTCATTGATACCCTTTATGCTTGGATTTGTACCATGTTTATGATGATATTCATCTGATGTAGTTTCTGGATTCTGACATGTTTTATGAGTTCCTTTTGCTTCCATAGATGTGGTAAATGTATATGTTCGCACATGTGATGATATCTTGGTCTTATGATGAGTTAATTTTACAGATGATAACATCATTTTATGATTTGGAGGTGATGAATCATTACTGATATAAATATGTTATAAATGATTCCTATGTGAAAATGCAAATGTATGTTGCTTTTGATTTTTTAGTTATGCAAAATAGATGTATGGATGCACTTGAGGATGAAAAAAGTAAAAATACAATACATGGATGTTTTATTTTTTGTATTTTCCAGTTTTTACTTTTCAATGAATGCAAAATGTATGTTATGGATGTGCAACAATATTTGATATCAGTAATATAGATGATGTAATTAACTTGATGTTTTTAGAAGAAGATAGAAAACCATTTTTGAGCTTAATATTCTTTATGTTGTTTATTTAATAAATGCATCATGCAATCTCTAAATGCAGCTATATGCTCACTCGTAGGACTTGTCACTGATTTAGAAAATTTTGCAACATTTTTATCATCATTGGGTGCTTCTGGAATGGATACCATTTGATAGTACAACCATCACTAATACCCACTGATATTATGAAAGTATGAATACTATGTTTTATTGAAATGTCAGAAATAGACTTAGGCATCAAGGCACAGAAGCCAGGATAAAAATAGTCACCTTCCTTTTAATATACTAGATTCTGAGTAAGGCAAGATGTTGGACCCGCAATGACCTTGAAAAATTCATATCCTTGGGTACATTATGATTCGTATACCTTAGTGAAAATCTGGATCAGAAAATAGACAAGGAAATTGTGTCAAACTCACCGTAGTTTACACATAACAAAGATCGAGATATATGTGGCTATCCACCCATAGTGGCAGCTCTTACCATAAATATCCAAGCTAGGTGAAATTTATAGGATCATATGAAATAGTCACCATACGTAGAAAATCAAAAAAACATTATGCCCCCTATCCTTGCAACTCTTTGTCTTTCTGCAGACATCATTGAGCAACTAAGAAGACATAACAAATCATTAATTAAGAATCAATCAAATAAAATATATAATTACTTAGATGCCCCTAGTTGAAAACATCATCAGGACATGAAAGAATCATAATCAAACCATTAGAAAACTATGTGTTAATTAGTACTTTGTTCATCCATATGTCAAACATAGTAAAGATTCATCAATCAGAAAATTGAGCAATATGGTGTTCCATGTCTGTGCATTGATAGGATAATCCATTCCAATATAGCTTTGTAGGAATGTTTGTGAATGTAAATGTCATGTCCCATGTTTTTGAAAAGGAACCCTTGTTTTTGAAATGTGATAGTGTTTTTCATGTATCGAGAAACATTGTGTCTGTGAGGCAAACCATCCTAGAGCAACCTAGCAACCGCTACTGACTATACCTGCAAAGATGCCCCCAGTGCAGAATGACTTATTCCTAAGATGTAAAGATAGACAAATCCCAAGCGAGGATAAGATAGTCATGTAGGAAAATGAAGTTAGTGTACAAGCACAAGAAATATCATGAAAGCCTAGTATCAATAGTGCATTGATAGATGGAGCGCTGAACACAAGTGACACCTGATTGCCAGGTTCTCACCACTTGGCAAGATCTTTTTCTTTCTTTTTGCTACCAAGATGTCTGTTTTACCAGGTGCTCATCGAGGCACTTTTCTCTTTTTCAATTTTTTTGCTATTTTTGCTTTTTTTGAATAATTTTGTAGTATCAAAGCGCCTTTTTACCAGGTTTTCACCAAGGATACCCCTTTTGAAGGACCTTTTCCACTATTTTTGCATTTCTTCAGGATCAATTTTATGAATGTTTTTGGTATTTTGCAAGAACTTTTTGTTGTACAGGCTCTCCTAGCTGAACATTAAGCGTAGAACCACTTCAAATGTAGAGTGTTGATAGGATCTAGAAGAATGGCTCCCTCAGGTGTAGCTAATTTATAAGCTCTAGTCCCAAAAGTAGCAGTGATAACATAAGGTCCTAGCTAGTTAGGTTCAAACTTTCCTTTTTGCTCTCTATTAGGAAGATTCCTAGGATTCTCCTTGAGGATGAGATCTCCTACTTCAAATTTTCATGGCTTGACCTTTTGTTGTAACCTTTGGACATCCTTGCTTGGTACACTTTGAGGTGATTAAACGCTTGTTGTCTGCGCTCATCTAGGAAGTCTAGAGAATTTACCCGATTAATGCGATACTGCTCATCAGTAACTAGTCCTTGTAAAGATATCAGTAAAGATGGGATTTCAACCTCAATAGGTAGTACTAATTTAGTGCCATAGACTAGAGAAAATGGCGTGGCTCCAGTTGGTGTTCGGATGCTTGTTCTGTAGGCCCATAGTGCTAGATTCAGTTGTAGATGTCAGTCTCTACCGGACTTGCTCACAGTTCTGTGTAGAATTTTGAGAATGTTTTTGTTTGATGCCTCAGCTTGTCCATTACCTTGAGGATAATAGATTGAGGAGCAATGTTGAGTGATACGGAATTGTTCACAAAGGTCATCAATGTCTTGATTTTTAAATTGGCCCCCATTGTCTGTCACAATTGAAGAGGTTATCCTATATCTACAAATAATGTAGTTCAGAATGAACATAGCCACCTGTTTTCTAGTGGCTTTGATTAGCGGCATGGCTTCAACCCACTTTGTGAAATACTCATTGGCCGTAATGATAAACTTGTGTCCATTTGAAGAGTTGGGATATAGTTGTCCAACCAAGTCAAAGGCTCATTGCTGAAATGGCCAATGTGTTATGAAAGGTATCAGTTCTCTGGCAGGAGCATGAATAAGGTTTCCATGTGTCTGGCATTTAAGACATGCTTTTGAAAATTGAATAGCATCTTTCTCCATGGTAGGCCAATAATATCCTACTCTGAGAAATTTCTTGGCTAATGAAAAGTCATTCGAGTGTGATCAACATACACCTTCGTGGACATCTTTTAATGCTAGATTAGACTCTTCAAGTTCTAAACACTAAAGAAGTGTACCATCAAGAATGCATCGATATAGGTTGTTAGTTATGAGGACGTAACATGATGTTGTCCTAATCAGGGATCTTTTCTCATTTCTGGATAGATTGGTGGAAATTGTTTGGTCAAAAAGGTATGCAATGATACTGGCATACCAAGATGGATCTGGTTTATTCAGGGCCCATATTACCTATTATTCAGTTTTAGCAAAGGTAGGATAGGATATTTCTTCCACCAAGAAGTCATAGTGGAATTGATGCTCCTCCAGTTGTAACATGGATGCCAAGGTAGCCATAGCATCAACAGCCTTGTTCTCTGATCTTGGTATGTACTGGAAGGTGATGAAGACAAAGTATTTCTTCAAATCATCAACTAGTTGCTTGTAGGGCATCAACTTTTCATCTTTTGTTTGATACTCGCCATTGAATTGACTGATAATTAGTTGGGAGTCACCATATACATGTAACTCAATGATATTCCATTCCATGGATAGCTTGAGGCCATTGACCAATGGTTCATATTCTGAGATATTGTTTCTTCATGGAAAAATTAATTTGTAGGATTTGGGAATCTTGTATCCTTGCAGAGTTATGAAGAGAACCCCTACTCCAAATCCTTGTTGAGTGAATGAACCATCAAAGTACATCCTCCAGGGATGTTCAGTGAGATGCATGATTGTTTCATCAGGAAATTCAATTAGTAAAGGTTCATCATTCTAGAGCGGTGAATCAGCCAATTGATCTGCAAGTACCTGTCCTTTGATAGCTCTCTATTTGACATACTCAATGTCAAACTCACTTAGAATTAGGACCCATTTTGCCAAACGTCCTGTTAATGTTGTTCTACTCAAAAGATATTTTAGAGGATCGATCTTAGCAATGAGATTTACTATATGAGAGAGCATGTAGTGTCTCAATTTTTGTGATGCAAAGATGATTTCTTAGCATTCTTTCTCAATAATTCTATAATTGAGCTCATAAGTGACTAGAGTTCTACTAATGTAGTAGATAGATCATTCTTTCTTTGTTTCATCTTCTTGTGCTAGTAATACTCCTAGGGATGTAGCTATAGATGAGATATATAGGAGTATGGGCTTGCCATGAATAGGCACCGTAAGAATAGGTGGAGCAGCCAGGTACCCCTTTAATTCCCTGAAGTTTGCTTCACAGTGGTCATCCCAATTGAATGCAAGCCCTTTATGCAGTAGCCTAGTAAAGGGTTGTGCCTTATCTACAAGTTGGGACATGAATCTCCTGATAGACTAGAGTCTCCCTTCTAGTGTCCTTATTTGACTGATATTATGTGGAGGAGTCATCTCTAGAATAGCTTTTACCTTTGCAGGATCTACCTTGATTCCCTTTGCTGATACTATGAATCCTAGGAGCTTGCCTGATTGGACCCCAAAGGCACATTTCTTTAGATTGATCTTGAGTTGGAACTGTTCCATCTAGTCTAATATCTTTCTTAGGTTAGCAATGTGAGTACTTCTTTCTTTGGATTTAGCTAATGTGTCATTGACATAGTCCTCCATGTTCTTGTGCATCATGTCATGGAATATTGTCGTCACGGCTCATTGATATGTTGCCCCAGAATTCTTTAGCCTGAAAGGCATGAAATTCCAGCAAAAGGCCCCCCATGCGCATGTGAATATGGTTTTCTCTTGATCCTCAGGGGCGATCTTGAGTCCATTATAGCCCGAGAATCCATCCATTAAGGAATACATCAAGAAGCCAGTCGTAAGGTCTATGAGCATGTCAATATTTGGTAGAGGGAAATCATCCTTTGGACATGCTTTGTTGAGGTCTCCAAAGTCCATATAGATACTGATAGATTTATCAGATTTAGAAACAAGGACCACATTAGAGATCCACGCTGCCATAGGCAATGACTCGAATAAATCCAGCTTTCAACAATTTTTCTAATTCTTCTTTCACCAATAATGTAACATTAGGATGCATTTTTCAAAGTTTTTGTTTCACGGGCTTGATCCTAGGAGCTATAGATAAGTGGTGCATGATAAGATTAGGATCTAGCCCTGGCATATCACTGTAAGACCATGCAAATTTGATCTTTTTCTCCTTCAGGAACTTTGTGAACTGTACCTTTTCTTCTTCTGATAAAGATTGTGCTAGATGAACTATTTGAGGATTTTCAATCATGCCCAAGTTTACTGGCTGTGTTGGTTCAATCAATACTGAAGATCTTTCTTGAAAGTGTTCAAGGAGGATATCAAGAGTCTCATCCTTTGGCTCCTCTAAGAGGTTTTCACCATTGGATACATCTTTTTTCTTTACTATTTTTGGATCTGATACTGCCACATAGTGGTTTTTACCATCAGTCCGCTTTTTCTTTTTGTTTTTCAATTTGTGACTAAGAAACTTGATATCCTCCTATGACATGTTCTCACTCCTTACATTGGTGGAAGAAGGGTAAGGTTCAAAAAAATTAAGATAACAAGCTAGGGAGTGGTCATTGGAAAAGTCAAGGATAAGAGTAGGATCCATTTCAGTCCAATCAATTAGGTCTGGAAGTACCAATTTTAGGGAGTCAGATTCTGGGAAGGACAACATTTTGTTAGCATCAAGACCATTAACCGACATGACATAATATGTTAAGTTAATTTATTTGATATTTAGATCAATAAGAGTGAGATCGTTGTTAAAAGGGTCGTTATCAGTCACATATGGATTGAACTCTAGCGAATCATCAGTAGATATCTCACCATCATCCCTTTGTAAAAGGAGTCTTCTTACTTGTAGCCTATGAAATTCTCATAGACTTATGTATTCACTAGTGTCTCCATTAATGATCAGGGGAAGGAACTCTTCTTCTTCTTCAAGAGGATTAGTATTATTGAAAGGAGTGTTAGGTCGTTTACTAGGAGTTGAGGAAGCTGCAAACGTGTGAGTTATATCTACCCCAATTTCTTCAGAGGTAATAGATAGTTGATCCCACTCATAGTCATGAGAGTCCATGACATCATCATCAGATCTATTTAAATATTCAACAATGTTTATTTGATGGACTCGATTAGCTTCTTGTAGATCAAAGTGAGGTAGATCGAGGACATGTGAAATTGTGACCAATTGCCTCCAGTTAGTATGTAAATTATGTACCTGAGGTTCTTCTTGAGTGATTGTGGCTATGGTGTCTCCTACCTCTTGAATGGGAGGTTATTCTAGTAAAGGAGTGTGAAGATCCTGTGGTACCTCAAAACTAGGTACGTAGCGTTCTCTGTGATATTCAGGATTCTCTGTGTCTTATGTCAAATGTGGACCTCTCTATCCAACATAAAACACAACATAGTCCTTATTCAATCAATAAATTTGCAAAGACAAACATGAATTGTTTGCTCTACGAAGTGATTGAGATGACCTGTTGCCTCCTAATTAGGAGTGATTGTTGTAGTTTACCCTCAGAACGAGAGCCAACAACCTAAACTTCTCTAATACAGAGGATTTTTAAAGTGGATGTGTGTGTAGAAGAGCCATCAAATGTGATAAATCTGCAACTAGATATGGTAAAATGATGCTATTCTATGAATTGAGCATGAATTAAGCTATGGAATTGAAATACTTCTAATCTAAAGAATGCTTGAAATTTAGAAGTGAATGCATTTTTAAGCTAGTATTTGGTTAGCAAAATGAATTTGAAAATATTTTAAAGCATAGATAGAATTGTTAGCACTTACAAATAACTCATGAATCAAAGCTAACAATATTCAATTCCAAAATGAAATTATATTAATTATGCTAGAAATGTAAGCTAAAATCATGAAATTGAAACTAAAATTGCCTATAGTTATGATGCTCAAAAAACAAGGATCTTCACAATGAAGAAAATAAGTCTCATTTATAGAAAACCGAAGAGAGAGGACGAAGAGTTTCTTGAAAAGAAATGTTTGCCTCTTCATTCTCCATTTGAGGCAAATATGCAAGGTTTATTAAAATAAAAGAATGAATTATGGACACATAAGTGTCTTTTCATATGGAATTATGGAATTCCTTTTGAGGATAATTCATTCAATTAATAAAATAACCCTTCAATTCCTTT
>MU224691.1:1078107-1089247 GCA_018584345.1 Thuja plicata
TGAAGAGAAGGCTAGAATCACTGCAGAGTTAGTAAATAAAGCTAGAAGCAATTACCACTTGAGGAACAGGGTGGTAGGTGGTGCTGGTAGCCAACCTTCAGGTGTCTTTATAAAGGAAAATAAGGCAAACACTAAGTATGTTCAAAAAAAAGAAGGACCTAGTGAAAGTATAAATAAACACAAGGTCAAGATTGTTACAAAAGCCATAGAGCCAAATGTAGTTCAAGAGTCAGTTCAAAAGGAACACAATCAAGAAAATGATGTTATTATTAACAAATCAAAGTGTTTAGATATGAGATATACTCCAGTAGATATGGGTTAATGCCTATCCCAGATGACAGTTAAGGTCCCATTTCTAGAAATGATGAGGATCAAAGAACATAAAGAAAAGGTAATGTCATTATTAAATAGTGTACCCACAATAAAGGTTCAGAGTCCAATAGAGGTTTCTAAGAAGCCAACTACCAATGGAAATGAACTAGAGGTTTTGACATCTGAAATTCCTCAAATATTCTTAAATGCAACTTCATCTCCAAAGTCTATTGACCCATTTTTTCTATCATTGATAATTAATGATAAAATGCTCAAGAATTGTATGATTGATTCAGGAGCCTCAAATACAGTTATGCCAGTTGAAATCATGAAGGAAATGGGGCTACAAGTTGACACACCTCATGGTAGATGTAGAGCTATGGATTTTAGAGAGGTCCCAGTAATTGGTACTATTGAGGCTATGCCTTATAGATTAGCAGTTTTCCCTGATGTTGTGATGACTATGAATTTCCTTGTGGTTGATATACCACCTCATTATGGCATGTTTTTATCAAGGAAATGGAGTGATTCAATGGGTGGTAGTATACAAAATGATTTATCATATGCTACTTTCAACATTGCTAGAGAAAACGTTAATGTCTTGAGGGAGAGCCGAACTCCCCACATGATAGAAAAATATGAGGATACTAATGTAAACTGTTGCATTGACATAGACATGGAAATTTTCAGAATGCAAAAAGATGAGCATAAAGATCCAGAAGCTGACCCTTTGAATAGAGAATTAATCTTGCAGGAAGATGGATTATGAAAAATATACTTTGATGGTGCTTTCTCTAAGGAAGTATCAGGGGCAAGAGTATTGTTGATATCTCCATCAGGTACAACTTTTAAGTACTCATTTCTGTTAGACTTCCAATGTACAAACAATACTGCAGAGTATGAGGCTTTATTCTTAGGACTTGAAATTGCTATCAAACATGCTATAAAATGTTTAAAGGTTTATCGTGACTCTAAGTTGGTGGTAGCGCAAGTCAGATCTAAATATGCTGTGAAGATTGATAGATTGAAAATGTATAAACATGCTATTTGGGATCAACTTGAAATGTTTGATTCTTTTAATATAAATTGGTTAGAAAGGTCAAAAAATATTATGGCTGATTTTTTAGCAAAGGTGGCTATGAAAAATGATGATTTGACCTTACATGGAGTATCAATACTTGAAGTCAAAACAAGACTAGTTGTTTCGGACAACATATACAACTAGAATGTGTTCCAAGATGATCAAGATATTTTAAGGTTCATGCAGTGTTTAAATCATTATGAGAACCAAAGTATAGATTGTGGTTCCTTACTGGAACATGATGATGGAAAATATTATATCTTTGGAAATGAAGTTGTCCAATTAAGTTCTAATCAGATTCCCAGGGGTTTGGTTGAACTTGAGGCATTGTTTATAAGTCAGTAAAATGATACATCAAAGTTGAGCAATGCTAATGTTGAGGATCTAGAAGAAATAAACTTAGGATCTAAAAACAATCCTCAAATAGTTTATATTGGAAAGGGTTTGGATTCTCATGTAAGAATAAATCTGATCAATCTACTGAGAAAATACAAACATGTCTTCACTTGGTTGTATGATGATTTGAAAGCATATAGAAAAGACCTTTTTTAGCATGAAATCCCTTTGAAGTCAGATGTGAAGCCATTCAGGCAAAAGCAGAGACCTATTAACCCCTTGTTGGCTCCCAAGATGCAACAAGAATTGATGAAACTCAAAGATGCTGGGATAATCCAACACATTAGACATTCAACATGGGTATCAAATCTAGTGCCAGTTAGAAAGAAAAATGGTGACATCAGATTATGTGTTGATTTCAGAAACCTTAATATTGCTTCACTGAAAGATAACTATTCACTGCCAAATATGGAAGCAATATTGCATAAGGTGACTGGTTGTGAATTATTGTCCATGATGGATGGTTTTTCAGGTTACAACCAGGTTTTAGTTAAAGAAATAGAGCAGTATAAAACTACATTTACTACTCCTTGGGGAACATATGTGTATATCAAAATGCCTTTTGGATTAATAAATGCAGGGGAAACTTTTCAGAGGGCCATGGATGTTGCTTTCAAGGAATTTATAGATCTATTCATGGTTATTTATCAAGATGACTTGACTGCATATTCCAAAAGGGATATTGACCAGTGTGATCACCTGGGTAAGATTTTTAACAAAGCATTGGAATATGGTGTTTCATTGAATCCTAAGAAGTGTAATTTTGCAGTCAAAGAGGGGAAGTTGTTGGGACATATAGTGTCTAGGGAAGGGGTAAGGATAGACCCTGAGAGAGTGGAAGCTATTCAAAGAGTAATTTCTCCAAAGAATTTAAAAGGTGTGCAATCCTTTTTAGGAAAGATAAAAATTTTCAGAAGATTTATAGTCAATTTTGCGGAAATTGTTAAGCCCATAGTAAAATTGCTAAAGAAAGATGCTAAGTTTGTTTGGAATTAAGAAGCTCAGCAAGCATTTGAAATAATTAAAGAGGCAGTGCAAGAGGCTCTAGTTTTGAAATCTCCAGATTACACTAAGCCTTTCTCTTTGTTTTCATTTGCCTCATTTCATACAATTGCTGCCATATTGCTTCAAAAGGATGAACAAGGATTTGAACATCCCATAGCTTTTTATAGTAGATCCTTGCAGGCTACAGAGTTTAACTATGAAATAATGGAAAAGTAGGCTTATGCATTGGTAAAGGCTATAAATTCTTTTAGGCCCTACTTGGTTTGTGCCAAGGTGCACGCCTATGTTCCTCATTCAGCAGCAAAAGATATCCTTACATAGTCAGAGGTTACTGGTAAGAGATGTAAGTGGATTACAAGGATTCAAGAGTTCAACCTTGAAATCAATATCACTAAACTAATAAGAGGATAGGGCTTGGAAAAACTTATGATAGAAGAGAACCTAGATTTACTATAGTTGAACCAGATAGAAATACATGACCAAGCTATTACTAGTATAGAGAGGCAACCATATTATACTGATATTGTTTTCTTTCTCAAAAATGCTAAGTGCCCTGATCATCTATCTAAAAATAAAAAGAGGAGTTTGAAATGACAAACTCAAAGGTATATTATGATCTAAGGAGATTTGTTCTGGAAAGATAAGAATGGTATACTATTGTTGTGCCTTGACAGACACCAAGCTGAGAAAGTTCTGACTGAGATGCATGAAGGGGAATGTGGAGGTCACTTTTCTGCTAAGACCACTGCCCATAAAATTTTGAGGTCAGGATATTATTGGCCTACCTTCTTCAAGGATATGTATATTCATGTCAGGAAATGTCAACCATGTCAGAGGTTTTCCAACAAATTGAAATTTGCAGGTGCTCTGTTGTTGAATTCAGTGAGCAGTGAGGCTCCTTTTGCTATGTGGGGGATTGATTTTATTGGTGAATTTAAAGAGAAATCTAGTGCAGGGCATAGCTGGATATTGGTGGCTGCTGATTAATTTACTAAATGGATTGAAGCTATCCCTACCAGGAGAGCAACAAGCAAGGTGGTTACTGATTTTCTCATGGATAACATTTTAACCAGGTTTGGTGTGCCTAGTAAGTTAGTAATGGATAATGCTATGAGTTTCATATCAGAAGAAATGACAAGTTTCTGTGAAAGATATGGGATTGTAATATCATACTCATCCCCATATCACCCACAGGATAATGGACAAGCTGAGCCTAGCAACAAAAGCATACTAAAGATACTGAAGAGGACTCTGGAACAAAATAAGAAAACATGGCACACAAAATTGAAATTAGCTCTTTGGGCTGATAGGATAACACTCAAGAAGGCAACTGGTAAGTCCCCTTTTGAATTGGTATATGGTTTACAAGCAAGGTGACCAATTAAAAATCTACTACCTATTTACCAATTCATACAAGAAGAACATTTAGATGTCTCTGACCCAATACAAGACAGGATGATACAGCTGATAGAATTAGATGAAACAAGGAGAGGTAGTCAGAAAGAGAATATAAGGTTACAGCAAAAAATGAAGTATTTGTTTGACAAAAGGGCTACTAACAGAAAGTTCCAGGCTGGAGAATTAGTTCTCCAATGGAATGCAAGGGTAGAAGACAGAGGTAAACACAAGAAATTTGAGTCTTTATGGGTAGGACCTCATATTATCTTAGAACATTTTGGCAAAGAATCATATTTGTTGAAAAATATGGAGGGAGAAAGTTTTGAGTTTCCTGTGCATGGGAAATTTTTGAAACCTTTCTAGAAGTAAAAATCAAAGCAGTGCACAAGTAAATATGTATCATATGTAGCCTTTCCTTTCCCTATTTGTAAGTTCTGTAAATATTTCCCTTTTTGTTTTTGTTGTTCTGCTTCATTTTTGTGGTGGTCTGCAACTAGAGATTCTATGGTACTTTGTCATAAACTTTGTTTAGTCAATCCTCATCAGAGCCACTGTTGGTTGTATTCTCGGTTTCTGCTGGTTTCCCTAAATTTTGAGGTCTTCTCTCTCTATTTTCATGTTTAAAACAAAATTCTCTTAGTCCTTATGCCTTGTCCCTATCAAATTTTTTAGGTTTTCAAGTCTGAATCTATGAGACTGTGCAAAAAACCTTGAAACCCTAAGTCTTGATTCAGTGTTCCATATTGAAAATAAACCCTAAGGTCTTTTTCGCTTATGTTTTTTTGTTACCTTTTTTCTTCATTTAAGTCATGTGTTATATTTTGATCCCTTAGTCACATATCTTAAACGACATATTCCATTTGTATCCCAGACTTAGTGATTAGCTTGTGTCGCATAGTCTCTTTCAACTTTATAATATTCCTTTGGCATTCCCAGACTTCACGATTCAGTTTGTATCACGTAGTCGCGGGATCAATAAATAGGCTAGCAATATATTGAGGGACCCACAGATAGGTCATGATGTCGCATGAAATTTTTAGTAGTCAAGGGTTTATCACAAGACATCATGATCTCTTTATGTCGTGAAATCACTAAATGGGTCTGAAGTTAAGTATGTTGTGAAATCTTTAGTTGTGCAGTCTCCAGAAAGATGCCAGTTAAGTTAAAGTTTCCAAGACCTTGCGACTAACCATATGTTGTTTGAATAAGGCACAGTCAGGTTGTCGCCAAATTCAGGAGATGAATCAGCTTTCAAATATGTGATGAGACATGTGTCAGAAGGTAAGTGGATTTCAAAGACTTATCGCATGATCACTTAAAGGAAAAAACTTATTCAGTGACTACGAGACTCATTAGGAGCTTCTGTTTGTCGCAAAGTCTCAGAATATTTTAAAGTTATAAAGGATTTCTTGGCGATTAGGCGACAGCCATTAGATAAAGAAATTAAAAGATCCTACGGTGGTTGCCAAGTCTGAGAATAAAAGAACCAAAAAGGAAAAGTCCTCCTGACTCAGCGGCTAAGGGTATGTCACAAAGTCGTCAGATAAAGTAAAGGGCATAGTACCTGTCGCATTGTCTCAAGAAGTTTTAACACTTAACATTTTTATTCTACGATCGGGTGACTAAGGGCAGTCACGGGGTCTGGTGAAGGAAAGAAGACATTTGGCAACTCAGAGATAACCGTGAAAGCTAAAAGTGACGGTTAGTCGCATAGTTTCCAATAAGAAGGTGAGTTAGTGCTAACCATTGGCAACTTTGATTTCCTCGTTATCGTGTGATCGCCAAATGTTAACTTTGGTTAACAAAGGTAAGGAAAGTTGTGTAGTCGCTATGTCTCCAGAGAAATCATGGGTTACAGACTGGGGTCAGTGACAGAGAAATTGTATGTAGTCGCATGGTCGCTTGATACCAAATTTTAAGAAAAGGTGGCAGTATCAGATATGACATTGTGAATCACTCATCGACCAATCACAGGATTAGATTTTGATTACTATGTAGAAAAGGGTAGTTGAGATGTATCACAGTTAGCCAATCACAGGAAGACATGTCAGCTCATTTGAATTTTGTAAGGTTTTCCTGAGGATTCAGTTTTATGAATTTGATTTCCTATCATGCTCATGGAACTACAGCTAGGTTTTCAATCAAGTTCACAGTATGTTGAATTAAAGATAGAATTGATGTTTTCCAAATTATGAGCTGTGTACTTTGAACGGTTACTATAAGGAGTTGATTGTGTACTCATTTGCATTCATCTTGCTTTCAGAATTCCATAACGAGAAGAGATAATTATTCTGACAGAGAGAAAATTTAGAGAATTGTAGGGTTTTCTGTTGCTTAAAGCTCATTTATTTCCAGAGAATTGTGCACAGAGCAGTCGGTGAATCTCAGTGGTAGATTTAGTTCAATATCGGTAGAGAAGAGGAGATTCAGGCATGGTAAACATGAGCAAAGAGGTTAGTGTTGCTTTGACCAGCAGTGGGAGTGAAAAGATGGAAGAGGAGGCAAAGGGAAAAACTAATTATTTAGATGAATTCCTTAGACTGCTTCCTAGCTCAACTCAGAACAAAAGAGCAAATTCCAATGTGCTCATTGATGATTATCAAGATATACGAGATGCTGACACTCTAGGAACAATCTAGGAACAATAGGTTTTTCACTTTTCAATTACTTTTATAATAATTCTTGTAAAGACAAATCAAGAGGAATGGGATGGCTTTTGGGGGTTTTTACCCTGATCTTCCATATTTTGACAAGATTAAGGTCATGATAGACAACTATTATGCACTCACAGTATAGCTTGAGACTGTTCTTGACAAAAAAGGTGCCCAAGGACCGGATCACTCAGAATCCAAATATGATAGCAACAGTGACAGTGATTATGCACATCCTACTAGGTATGCTCCACCATAGCAAAATGTTGTTGAAGTACCATAGTTGCAGGACACAGAGGGCCACATTGTTGATTTGACAGTGGTGACTCAACCTGATGATGTAGAAGAGCCTACTGCTAAGAGGCAAAAATTAGAAATAGGTCAACCTTCAATTGAAGAGAAAAATAAGAAAAGGGATAAGGCTAAAGCCCTAGTACCTGGAAATAGGTTATATGATCATAACCTGAGGAAAGCAATTAGGGAAGGAAAGAAACAACAACCAAATTTAGACGACGAGGTTGAGTTGCCTCTTAAGGCCTGTGTTGATGAAAGACTAATCCATCAGCAAGAATTTTTGAATGATGACAACTTTGTCAAAAATGAGGAGTTTAAAGACTTCCTGAGAAGGTATAAGAAGGAGCAGATAAGAGCTCAACTAACAGTTGATGGTAAGGAGACCATAACAAATGAGGATTTGATAGCTCTGTAGTCTTATGATCCTGAAGGTGAGGACATTTCACCTAAGGAGGCCAAGAAATTGGTACTAGGTAGTGGCATATTGTTGGTTGAGGGCTGGGATTTGGCGTTTGCCTTCATGATTGACCAGATTAGAAAATAGCCAGATCTCAAAATGGCTAGTGAAGTTCAGATGGGAGATGTGATAAAAGGATTTGGGTATAGCCCAAAGTCTCAAGCCTTTGCAATGTGGATCCTGTGCCCAAAAGATCAAAACCCCCAAGTGGTGAATATCCAGGAAAATATGGTGGGTAGTTAGATGGTGTGGACAATGCACAATACACAGGATTTTAAAATATCCCAAATCATGACACACTGGGCTCATTTAAATGAGGACAAAACTAAACAGTTGTTTGATAAGTGTAGCACATTGTTAGAAGAGACAAGTGCATTGGAAAAAGATCGAGAATTATGCCGAATACAAGTTCACCAGTAAGATCAAGAGATAAAAAGATTGATGAAAGAGTTGGAAGAGAAGCCTGAGGTAATGTATGTGCCTATGCAACCACAGCCCCTACAAATTGAGGACAAGGAAAAGTTTGAAGAGGTGGTTGAGGAAAAGGTTGAGGGAGAGAAAGGAAATGCAATTTCTTTGAGAGCATTAAGAGGTGTTTTACAACATAGAATTGAAATTCTAAAAGATAAGACTGATGTTGTACTCAATGCCTATAATAAGTTGCCAGCTTTGCATACAGAGGTGATGGGGCATCTGGCTATCTTAAACCCCTATTTTACTAAATGGTCTACTAGGGTGCAATTGTTTGAAAAGCTAGCATCTTTGCAAGCCCTAAGATCAGATTTTCAAGAGATAGTGATAGAAGTTGAAGATGAGATCAAAAGGGTTAATATTTCTCTCTCATTCTTTAAGGGCAAATTGAATCAAATTGAGGTAAAATTAAGCCTCTTTTATGATGATTTTAATAGATTTATTCCTTCCTTAAGGGGAGATGAGGATCAAGTAAAGGCTATAGATGCCTGGAGGAATGAATTCGATAGAAAAATTCCTAGTGATGAGGCATTTATTTTGGGGACAGATGTGGATATTGAAGGATTCAATAAAATATTTGATGAAGCTTTCAAGGCAGAAACTGACATCAACAAGTTTCTAGTAGATGTAAAGAATGTCACTGATGCAAGATGGGACAGGTAAAAAGTACAGATATAGAGTACTCAAGACTTCAAGTGGCCATTAGATGATGAAGTGAAAGCATGGGAATTGATGACTACGCCCAAGAGAAAGAAGCCAGCAGTTGAAGAAGAAATCTTGGAAGATGAGTAAGGGTGACTACTTGGCGCCTCACTATTAAAGATGAAGAGGATAGTTATTGCAAAAGGAGAATGTAGGTGAATATGTAAGCACTTTCATCTAGACTCAACATAACTACTGCCATCTATTATGTATACTATTAGATTGAATTTTCTAGATCGGGAGAAGAACAAATAATATCTATTTTCATCTTTTGACTTGGTCATTCCACCACTTCTTCTCTCTCTTTCTTTTTGTCTCTTCTGTAGTTTTAGGGTTAGGTTTTCTGAGACCATCTAAAGCTTGTAGCATCCTATTGAAAAGGATTCCAAGATGGTTGAAGACCTATATATATAGAAGAGATTTTTATTTTAAGAAGAGGATGAAATATATTGTAAAAATCTATCTTTCTAAATTTGTGTATATGTTCTTTCAAGTTTCAAAGCTTTTTCATTTATGAAAGAAGGATTACATCAATAAAATACGGTGCAATTTTACTCTTCTCTATTGTTGTCTTTTTATTTCCTGTGTATGCTTTTTTATTCTTAAGATTGTAAGGCACTCTGAAGCATTTTGGTTACAAGGTGACTATCTAATTACTTACAAGTTTCTTTCATGCAAAGAACTAAGTTTTGTGAGTGGTTTTAGGAAGCATATCAGTATTTGAAGATTTGATACAGTATTTTAGAGGTAATCAGATAATTTGTAAGGCAACTTATCCTAATTGCATTTAGGTTGTAAGGAAGCTTATAGTATTTTGTTTTTGTGAGACTTTAAGCTTTTGACTCTGTAACCCAAAGGATAGGCACTGATCTAGGTCTTGATCTGATAAATCATCATCCAATTTTTCAGAACTATTCAAAAAAATAAAAACACATCTGTTTCTAAAACATATGAGCTAAACTCATCAAGGACTCATGTCAGCAGGACAGTGTCCATTTTAGTGATTCCTTAGAGAGTGAATCATTAGGTTATCCCTCCTAAAAACAAAAAGAAGAAGGATGCAAATCCTTGTCTCATTGATTTTTGTTCTCAAAACCATAGCCTGGCTTATAATACTCTGTTTCAAACTAATAATTGCAATCTCTAAATTGTTTTATAAGTTGTTATAGTGAGGTTTCAGGTACATAATCAGTGAATAAAATAATCCACCAAATACATAGGCTAAAATATCAGTAATCTTTAAAAGGTAAAACCTGCCCGAGTCTGTGGAGCTCAAAAATGAAGAAGGATATTATCCAATCCTTAGCAATTAGCCTTTCTCTTGCCTAAAAGAGGTTGCATCTAAGTACACTAGGTATACTATCATCATTAGGTAAGTATTGCAAGAAAAAGTGCTAACAATGCCTACTCTACCAAAGTAGTTGACACTGATGTAGAGAGGAACCCTGAACGTTACTTAGCCATGCTAATAAAGAAGGGAGTCAAACTTCCTGCTGAATTCAATGTATCAACTATATGGCCTAAAAACCCTCTCGTAGGTTAGGACACTACTCAGCTTCCCCAGATACTACCTATTGTGTCACACATATTTCCACCATTAGCCTTACCCACATGAACACAGACTATATCCAATCTAATCAATGACCTGACCCAAGCCAGTACATCATCTACTCAAGGCATGACAGGCTCGCAACTAAGTGCACCTATGGTCACTAGTATGCCTCCACCTATGGTCTCATGGCTAGCACAATCAAGCTCTCATGCTATGCCTTCCATCCCACCAAACACCAACTATTCTAAAACTATGCCGCTGCTACAATCAATTCACACTAGTCTTGGGATCAACACATCATGCCCGTAGGGATCCATCTCTGCTGGAATGAATTATAGTCAAGGCCTGCCCAAGGCTACATCTTTTCCCATGTGGACACCAATCTAACCTCTACAATAGCAACCCCAGCTTCAGTTGCCTCAACCCCAACCTCTGCAACAACAACCCTAGCTTTAGTTGCCTCAACCCCAACCTCCGCAACAACAACCCCAGCTTCAGTTGCCTCAACCCCAACCTCCGCAACAAAAACCCCAGCTTTAGTTGCCTCAAAATCAACCCCCATAATAGCAACCCCAGCTTCAGTTGCCTCAGTTCCAACCTCTGCAACAACAACCCCAGTTTCAACCCCAACCTCAGCAGTGACCGTACCTACCCCAGCATTATCAACCCCAGTTTTAGTCACAACAACAAACATTTCAAAACCCACCATGGACTACTCATGTCCCTACAGTTACAAATCACTCGGTGGGGAATCAATATCAAGTCCCTAGGATGAAATCATATGTTCCTACTCAAGGGACATAGAGGCGCAGCCTCATACC
>MU224691.1:1106142-1140639 GCA_018584345.1 Thuja plicata
ATCTCCTAGTCTATGTGTTTTAAATCAGTTAGACTGATTAAAGCACTTACATTCATGTATCTTGTCCCTAAAGAAATGGATTTAAAACAAATAAATATCCTATAAATAGAATACACTTGCTTTATCTAACGTGGAAGATAGATCCACTTTTTGCGGGCTGCAACTGACTTTTGATTATGTCTGTCAGTTATGCTTGACCATCCTTTGGTTTTGTTCTTTTGGTTGCACTTTATCTATCTTATTGGTCTACACTGTATCTTGCATATCAGGTTCCTCTGTCGAGTTCCACTTTATCTTTTTGCTTTATGATTTTTGTTTACACACTAAGTTGTGATGTCGGTTCTCTTTGCACTTAGTCATCTTTGGTGACCTCTTAGTATCTAATCTTTGGTTTTCTCATGTCCTATCTTTTGGTGTATTCTTACTAAAAGTGTTGTTTGTATACTAATGTAAAATTAATGGCATCACAACTTTGCACCAAAAATGACACTTTTGACTGAACATCACAATACTAGATTTATAAGCCTTATTACATTGCCCTTAGGTCATAAATGTCCCTTACATCATTCAGACATGCCCCATTGGCATTCAAGGTCTATCAAGACCTCTAGGTGCTCTTGCACCATAGGTTTAAATATACTTGATAAAGTCCAAAAGATATATATTTGGTCGATGTAAGAGTGGGAATCAATAAAGAAACAAGTTCTCTGTAATTTTTCCTTGTTTTTTTGAGTAAAACCAATCTGATCTTTACATTTTATCATGATTAAAATGGAATATATCTAATAAGCTATCAATTTTTGAAGATAGATTACTGAATCTACTTTTATTTGGCTTTTGTTTCAAGCATTTTTGTTTAATATCAAGTAAGATATCCTGATTTGAATACATACCACTAAATCCTCAAGTAGGGTTAATAGAGAGCAAAAAAAATGTAATCTCCTTGAATTGAATGCAGATCTAAGTCTCTTTGATATAATGTGACTTGTCGCATTGTGTCAAAGAATTTTCAGATTTTGATCCTGCCCCAGCTTGTCATAGATCTACGTAGGGATGGGCTTCACTAAGGAATGAATAATAGTGGGTGTTGAATATATCTGATAAGCCACCAATTGATTACCCCAACTTCATGTAGATCTATGTAGGGATGGGGTTCACTAAGGAGTGAATAAAAGTGGGTGTTGATTGTTCAAAGGGTATTTGGGACAATCATTGTTCATCTAATTGTACAAAGTGTCAAGGGATGATGTTAGGTGGTTGTAAGGGTATGGAAGGAGCCAATTGAGTCAAGGGTTTGGTCAGAGGATAAGAGATTTATACTGACATGGTAAAGGGTCAATAAATACCTTGTGTTCACAAAGGATGTGTGGACAGTCTTGGAAAAGTTAAGTGGATCATAGATGCTTGATGGGTCAAGGAATATGTCTTGATTATATTGGGATTGTGATTGGGTTTGGGAAACTTTTTGAAAGGAAAGGTGTTGAGGATTTAGAAAAAGGAGGAAACCTTGCAAACATGTTGGGTTGATACCCCTGATTAGTCTAGTAAGGTAGTAATAGGCTAGTCTAATTAGGACTTTGTTGAGAGAAGATTCTTTTAGTGTGGTAAGGGAAGAGATTAGAAGAGGAAGGGATAGTTTCTATTAAGTTCAACAGTAAAGGTTTGTTAAAAGATATAGAGGGAGACAGTCATAGTTGATATTGAGGAGTCTTGAGTTGTAGTGAGGCATGATCAGAGCCTTGAGAGGGTTCAAAAAAAAACTATTTGGGACTTGAGGGACAAGAGACCTAGCAGGTATTGCAAGGAGTAAAGGTGTAATGTTTTCATAGGTAGAATGGGTGTGATCAGTCAAGAAGGGTATGGAATCAGTCATGAAAATGAATTCAATCATATATTGTGATTTGATCTTTTCTTGAGTTAGTAAGTGGTTGTTTGGTTGGGTAAAGTGGTTGATATTTTGTGTGGATCCATGAGTTGGTCCTATTGAGGAAGTAGGAATAGTGAGTTGAGTTGTGAGTGATGATGTGAGAGGTTGTATCTACCATAAAGAAATTGATATTTGTCCAAAATAAGCATTGTTTTTTTGAATGTCAATGAAGGAAACAGGAAGATTTTTAATGTGATGTGAACTATCTACGATAGGTTGGACTGCTGGAAAACATTGTAAGTGTGGTTTTTAATCATCTGGTTGCAAATGAGTTATGGATATTAACTAAAAGTAACTAACTAATTATGGACTTCACTATTCATTAGAACTCATCTTTGCTTGGACTAAAACTATTTTCAATGTATAACACTTCTCTAAAGTATTTCTTTGTCACTGTGTCTTTTGATCTTGTTTTATATGTTATTTTTTTAACTATAAATATCAAAAAATATTTTGTAAAAATCATCTCATTATAAAGGATTACAACATTCATAGTTAATCTTTAGTAAGCATAAGCCATTTCCTAGATCTACTCACCTTCTTGGAAGTCTAAGTCCTATTTCCAATCCCTTCTTGTGAGGATAGAGAAAGAGAAATAGATAAGAAGATATTCATGCATATGAAATTTTTCCTTGATAGTCTCTTTCATCATCCTTGACTTTAAGTCAAATTTTGTTGTATGGGTACCTAGGCCTAGTGATCAAACATGGTTAATTAAATATTGTAATCCATCTTTGCATTGTGATAGGGTCATATGTACTTGGTGGAACCCAAATTTACAAATAAAATTTTCATATTAATAGCTCAGGGAAGTATTTTATTTTATGCCTCTTCCGATATCATTTATTTAATATTTTACCTTTAGGTTCTTTTCATATTCAAATTCCTCAATCAAGTCGTTGTCTATATTTTCCATGGACTTTTTGTTTTTGTATTCCTTGTGCAGATCTATGATTAAAGATCAAACTAGATCAACGGTTGTCATGATCCCAAGATCAAAATATGAATGTCCTTTACCCATCGCAAAACCATGACTTGCCGACAGGTGTCCAATCAAATCTCGTTTAAGTGGGACCAAAGGAAACTAAGTTTGACTATATCAATATTCATCCAATGGTCGATGTGATCCCACTAAGGGAAGATGTATATTATTTATCCATCAAGGGAACGTGCCTGATAGACATGTGTCCCAGCCCCACTAAAGTCTAAGCGGCAAAGAATGAAGATCAATGGTTAAAATTTGGATATGATCTACGGTCAGCGTGATCCCACAAACATAATATTCCCATCATTTATTAATTAAGGGATTACAACCAATCGCTACATGTTTGGGACCCACCTTTTCTAAGCAAAAAAGTGGGGAAGATCTATAGTTAATCTTTGATGAAGATGAGATCTCATCTATGGATAGCGTTATCCCTCAAAGAAGAGATGCATGACCTTTATTCTTTGAGGGAACGCGACAGAGTGACAGGTGTCATGGGCCTACCAAAGTTTGATACAATGGGTCAACAAGGATACAGTCAGAAGTTTCTGATTGGTCGAGCAGGATGATGAGGATTTATGTCAGTTTGAAAGCAAGATAAAATATGAGTTACTAAAACTCTAATCTTTCAGCACGTGGGTAAGATTGACGGCAATATTTTAACCAGGAAAAAAATGTGATCGAGTATTAAGAAAGGTGGGAGAAAGATCTATGGTCAAAAAAAGATAGATCTCCAGTAGCCATGTGCCTCAAAGTAGAGATGATTGATCTTTACTCATTATGGCATTGTGATATGGTGACACATGTCTAGGGCCCACAGAAGTTTGAGCTATGTGATCTATTGTTAAAGGATGGAAAGAATCAACGATTGGCACATTTCCTCGATCGCAAATCGAATGTCTTTTAGCCTTCAAGGGATTGCGTGATCTTGAAATGTGTCCCCAATGATAAAAAAGACAAGAATCTTTGGTGGTAGCCTTGACATGGATTCTTTTATGTCATTTTGATTAATTTAATTATATTTTATATCTCTTAGGGTTTTGTATACTATTTGATACGTCATCGGTATTCTTATGTAGGGTTTCAAAGGTGGTGAAACATGGATCCATCTACCAACATGATAATGTGATATTCATGAAATACAGAGAAAGATGAAGGATATGCAAATGCTTTGGAAGAATATTTACAAGGATGGAGAGTTCATGAATATGGCCGACAACGTCGATGATGTTGTTCTAATCGACGAAGCTACTAATATGCCATTGATAATATCCATTATCAGACAAAATATCTAGATGAGCATGTGGTTGAAGTATCATGATGTTCATAATGAAAAATCATTATTTAATTATCTGAGATGAATCAAAAAGGATTTTCTAAGTAACTATTGTTATTATCCTTATGGTCGACAACCATTTATAACAATGATTTTAATTAATCCTTAATTGTAAAGTTACTAATGTTCAATTGTTGATCTTAGGAATAGGTTTTAGTTATCAAGAGACACATCGGTCTAAAGCTTGTATGCATCTCTTGGACTTTATACAAATAGGGATTCCAAGACCATGTGAGGGATTACTATAATTATTATTATTGTTTCTAGTTTGATCACAACTACAAAATGGACTCAAATGTACTATTTTTTCAAAATCAATAAAAGATAAGTGTTTTCTGTCTCACTTGTGGTAAGAAGGCTCAATTCATTTTAGTTAGTCCTTTGCAATTATTGAAGGAATTTTTATTTATATTCTTGTAATGCTTGTGTGGATGTTTTATATGTCTTATATCATTGTTTGATTATCAAGGAGTTCGTGAAAATTCAGTGTTTTCAGCTTCTTATTCAATTGGTCTCCCAACCATAGGAGTTAAATACATTTGAACTAACAAGGATATAAATAGAATTAATATCTCTGCATCTATAGCATTCAAATAGTTGATGGTATTGGAATACATACTATCTTGCAAGGTTGTACATAGGATTGAAATTGGATTGACTCTATTGCCCAATTTGATATAGGCATTGATCTAATTAATTGTTGGATATAGTCATTTAGTTCATTGTTTTAATTTTTTTAGATATTCTAGCATTCATTCATTTATACATATATTTAAAGCATTCTTACAATCTCACAAAGCATTCAGTTTTGTAGTTTTATGTTGTATTGATTACAATTTGATTTCTTTCAAGTGCCTTTCCATACTTGAGAGAGAGAAGTTTTAAGTGTATCTTATCTTCTATAAAAATCCTTGTAACTTGAAGGATAAGTCAAGGTATAGGCCTACCAGCCTTGGTTTTGCAAAGCCAAAATTACAGAAGGTTCAATCTTGCCTAGGTTGAAGCTTGTTAGTTGGTCAAATCACTTGGGTTTCCCGGCATTGGATTGGCAAGTCCATAGGAAATCCAATCTTTTGATTTGAGCATCAACAAATTGGTGACTCTGCTGGGGTTTTGTTCGTAAAAAAAATTTCAAAATTACTGGTACATATAGACTCTACTGGAAGAAAGGACTCAAAAGATAGTAAGTATTTTCCTTCTAGAAAGAAGGTGGTGACTCTACAAATTTTGATGCAGTTATATCTTGGTAAACTAATTTTGTTATACTAAGTATTCATGTGGGGTAGAAGATTCTTGCATAAAGATCAGATTGAATTAGATTTACATAAAATTCTAAGGAGAGGAAAGAAACAAGTTCCATATATGTCATATATTGGATATAAGAAGTTTCCTAATAGGGAGAACACTGGTTTCAATGAAGAAAACCAATTTGCTAATTCAAGTAATTTTGAGGAAGATAGAAATCCCTTTGGCTTTAAAGATACTAAAGATCAGAATCCAATACAGGAAATAGAAGAAGAGATAGAAGAGTATGATGATGAAGATCAGTTTTTTAATGCTACATTAAGTAAGTTGACTGAGTTTGGCAAAAAGAATCCAAAAGTGGTTAAAGCTTTGAGAAGGATACCTAGTGAGGCCTTGGGTAGGCTAGAAATAAAAAGAACTGATTTAATTTTAGTGCCTAATGATGAAGAAGGAACAAGAGAAAAGGTGATGCCAAAAATGGATGGAGTATCAAAATACAATCCCCCTCATAGAAAGAATGGGGATCAGATTTTCAACAGTGATCATACAAACCCATTGTTTGAACCACACAATAGAGGAAGGTGTGAGAAGAATAGTAATAGAAATGGAAGGAGTGGTCATTGGGGACAACCAAATAATGGATAAAACTATGACCGAGTTAATCCAAGGAAACAAAACATGGGAAATAATTATAATAATGATCAAAACCATCTAGGCACAAGTCACCAAATCTCAGAGGTCAAAATGGGAATTGTCATAATATGGGCCAGAGAAGGAGAGATCCTATGGTGATGAAAAGATATAGGAAATAAGATTTTAGTGGGATGGTGGGATACCCAAATACTATATCAAATGAATCAAGAAATGCCATTCCAAAATTTTTGAAGAATGGAGTGGAATCTGCTGAAAAACATACCATAAATATAAAAAAACATTATTGAAGAATTAGAGGGAAAGGATGAGGATGTTTTCATGAATTTATTTGTCCAATTCTTAATTGAATATGTTTTTGAATGGTATAGGGGGTTTCCTGATGGATCCATCTCAATTTTACGTAACTTTGTGGATCAATTTGTTTAGCAGTTTGTGATCATAATGATACATCTTTTGCATCTCATAAATTAACTAGCATTAAAAATAATTTTAATGAATCAGATGCAGAATTCAATAAAAGGTTTAACAAAGTTTTGAACATAATACCAAGATATATAAGACCTTTTGATTATTTCTTTATTGATTTCTATCTCAGTTCATTTGATAGAAAAATACATTATGAAATTAGAACACAAATACCTACAACTTTGCAAAAGGTTTTCAAAGTTTCTACTACTATTCAAAATAATAGAAAAGTTGCTGGAAGGATAGATAAAAGGGATGATAATAAATTAAACAATCTGAAGGCCCCTAAAAAAGATGATCTCAAAGACATCATGGATATGCTAAAAAATCTAAATGTAAAACAAGGCAGGAGTGATAGGTCATCATTCACTGAAAATGACAGATTTAGATTACAAGATATGTCATATAATACTAATTGGAAAGCTGGTAAACCTGAAAATAAAAGTTTTACTAAAGAAACACCTGATCCATTGAAAATAAAAGACCATTTGGTTGAGATCTATCCTTTGTGTGAAGCTTTCACATTACCATATTCTCCTAATAATTGTGTTGTGGCCCAGAGATTGCAAGAGGATGAAGATCAGAGTGATGATCAACAAACCACAGTGAATAATGTCTTATCTGAACCCATGTGAGGAAGAGATGATTACAGATCTTCAGATGAGGATTATGTGTACCATGATGATCTAAACAAGATATATCATTGTGATAGGAAACAAGGAGAGTTGTCATCATTAGGAGGTTAACAAATGAGGACAATTAAGCATATATTGTTGCAGCACTTGAGGAAGCAAGGAATAATTACAAATTGAGGAATAGAACAATAAATGGTGATCAAGGAAAACTTGTTGGAATACCTATCAAGGAACCAAAGAAGAAGGTCAGCCATCCTAACACACAAAAGATCAAAGATGATACTGAAAAGATAGGGCAACAGGTAGATCATCATCAAGCTCTTAAACTGACAAAGCCCAAAAAGAAACCAATGGTCAGTAAGTCTATTCCCAATAGTAATTCTTTTATAGCTAATGCTTTATCTCAAGTGAAAATTTGTATTCCTTTATTTCATATGATGAAAATATCTGAATACAAAGATGAGGTTTTGAAAGTGTTGTCTAATGTAGGTAATTTTTTTAAACAGGAATCTAATCAAAGACCAATAAATGAAGAACCACCAGTGGTTTATTTAGGAAATAATATTTCTCAAAATGGAACACAAGTTGGTCCTTTTTATCTCACTTTGATGATTAACAATAAACTTGTTAAGAATTATATGATAGATTCAGGAGTAGCAGTTAACATCATTCCCTCAGAAGTTATGAAGGAGATTGGAATTAAGGTTGACAGAGCTTATGGGAGATGTTATGCTATGGACAATAGATCCATACCTATTGTTGGTATTATGAAAAATGTGGAATTTAAATTTCTAGCTTGTCCTAAAGCATCATATAAAACTGATATTGTTGTTGTATAAGTTCCTGTAGATTATGGAATGCTTTTATCTAGACAATGGTCGAATTTAGTAGGTGGTCATATTCAATTAGATTTTTGTTATGCTATTATTCTAGTGGATGACAGGGAAGTGAAAATTAATAGCGAGCCAAGATCCCCATATATAATTGAAGAGGACACTTAAATGGAGACAATAAACTTCTACCATTCAGACATGGATAATTTCCAGGTGAGTGTCACTAAACCAGCACTAAAATTCAGTAGGCCCATTGAAGTACATTTGCAGGAAAATTAGGAAGAGCTTTGGAAAATGAATTTTGATGGAGCATGCAACAAGATAATGGTGTTGGGATCACTTTTATATCTCCATATGGTAAAATTTTAAAAATATCCATTTTTATTAAATTTTGAGTGTACTAATAATATTTTGGAATATGAAGCACTAATCCTTGGTTTCAAAATTGCAAAATATTATGTTATATGATGTTTTTAGTTTATGGCGATTCTGATTTAATTGTTTCTCAATTCATAAATAAATTCACTACCAAAAATCCTAGATTAAAGAAATATAAAAATTTAGTATGGGATTTAATTGAATTTTTTGATGTATTTTCAATCAAATGGATAGAAAGATCAGAGAATTACCTTGTAGACTTGTTGGATAATTTATCCATATGGCAGGTTCCTTGTTGATGTTCCTTTTGATGAGATTGTGCATATTGAGATGAAAAATAGACCATCAATTCCTGACAATGTGCAAAATTGGAAAGTGTTTGAAGATGACAGAGATCTTCTCAATTTTATGATGAATGAAGAGAGATATGAGGACCAAAACATAGACTGGAATGGCTATGTTGATAATCAAGATGGAAATAAACTTTATTTGGAAAGGAAGTGGTGCAATTGAAGACAAACAAACTTCCCAGAGGCTTGGTGGCACTTGAAGGAGTTTTTGATAAACAAGAAAGTATTAAGATGGTTAAGACAAGTGAAAAGTATGAAGAAGTTGAAAAGATCAACTTGTGAAATGATCATACTCCTAAGGAAGTATACATATGCAAGAAGCTCACTCCTAAGATCAAAGCTAATTTGATAACCTTGTTAAGAAATATAGGCACATTTTTGCATGGTCATATGATGAGCTTAAAGCTTACTGTGAAGATTTATTTCAACATGATATCCCTTTAAAGACAGATGCAAAGCCTTTTAGACAAAGACAGTGTCCTATAAACCCAATGCTAGCCCATAAAATGAGGGAAGAGCTTGTCAAATTAAGAGATGCAGGAATAATAGTGCTTATAAGATATTGTACATGGGTATCAAACTTAGTCCCAGTTAGAAAGAAGAATGGAGATATAAGATTATGTGTGGATTTTAGAAATTTAAATATATCATATTTAAAAGATAACCATCCATTACCTAATATGGAGGCTCTATTGTAGAAGGCTTCTAGAAATGAGTTATTATCTATGATGGATGGATTTTCAGGATACAACCAAGTAAAGGTAAGAGAGTCATAACAATACAAGATATCTTTAACCACTCCTTAGGGAACCTATGTTTATGCAAGGATGCCTTTTGGGTTAAATAATGTAGGAGAAACATTCCAAAGAGAAATGGATGTGGCTTTTGATGGCCTGATTGATCTCATCATGGTTATATATCAAGATGATCTGACTGCATATTCAAAAAGGGCAGAAGAGCATTGTAATCATTTGGAGCAAATTTTTAAAAGATCTTTGGAATATGGGATATCTCTAAACCCAAAGAAATGTCACTTTGGAGTAACTGAAGGAAAGTTACTTGGGCACGTTGTATCAAAGGATGGTGTGAGGATAGACCCTGAAAGGATCGCAACCATATATAAAATATAGATCCCCAAGAATGTTAAAGGAATCCAATCCTTTTTGGACAAATAAACTTTGTAAGAAGATTTATCCCAAACTTCTCAGAGATAATTAAGCGTATTTCCAAAATGCTAAAAAAGGGTGCAGAGGTTAAATAGGTAAATGAGGCCCTAGAGGAATTTTCTAATATTAAGAAAGAAATTAAGAAAGCTCCGTTCCTTAAGACACCTAATTTCTCCAAACCTTTTCAGTTATTTTCTTTTGCCTCTTATCATACTATTGTTGTTGTTATGTTACAAAATGATGTTGAAGGCTATGAGAAGCCAATAGCATTTTTTAGTAAGACTCTTCAAGCAGCATAACTGAATTATAAAATAAATGAAAAGAAAGTTTATGCCCTTGTCAAAGCAGTGAAATATTTTAGGCCATACTTGGTAGGAGAAAAGGTGATAGTGTTGTGGGTCCACAACATACACCCCATTTTTTTTTGGTCCTCTGACCATGGGGACCCCTTCTTCTTTGTTTTTTTGGTTTTTTTGGTCTTTTTTTCCCCCTTTAAGTCCTTGCTCAGTCAGCTTCAGAAGAACAGGCGTTAACATAATCCCAAGGAAAAGCACCTTTTCGACCTTCCGGCCCTTTCAGCATTTCGGGGACCTAGGTACTCTAAAACACTGAAATGACAGAAAGGTCGAAAGATAGTCCTTTCGATGTTTTTGGCATCTGAAGCCATTGAAAGTCCAAAGGTGTCTACATCCAAACTTTTGGTGTTTCAGACACCAAAAGTGCTGACATCAAATCTCGTAGGTTATAAGTTATGAAGGCCCTATTTTGAAAACACTTTGCACCCTCGATTCTGATTTTCTTGAGAGCTCGCAGCTTTAGCGTCTTCACCCTCGGCCATAAGACTTGACCGAACACACTCAAATCCTACTTTTCTATGTCATCCTCCCCACTTTTAGCCCCTCTAAGGTAAGTCTTGTTCACGTGCCTCTCATTTTCTTTCTCCTAGTTTTCTTTTAGGTTTCAGAGTGTTTTCCCGCCCTAGCGCTGGTTCGGCCTAGGGTATTTTGGATCTTCTTCTCCCCTGGTCTCTAAGGGGGGGCTTGTAGGTGCCTTTGTTTTGGAAAGGGGTCTATCTTTGTCTAGTTGGGATTTTCACTCTAGGTTTTTTTTGTGTTAGGGTTTATGGTCGCGACCTTTGTCGTAGGTTTTTGGCCTCCAAAAGGTTGAAACTAGGTCATGGTCGTCTGTCTTGTTGTCATAGATTTGGCCCTTTCTATGTTTTAGACCTCCAAAATGTCTAAAACACTGATAGGATCGAATCCCTGAAAGACCTTTCCCTTGTCATTATTTTGGAGACTCGGTCTTTCGGCATTTTAGACCCCCGAAAGGCCCAAAATCTCGATAGATCCAAGCCTTCGAGTTCTGGCTTCAAGTTTTAGGACTTTGCACTTTTCAGCATCTACAAAACCTTTGGAATTTTGGAGGCCGAAAGGTCTGAAAGATCTCACCGAGAATGATGGCTTTGTTTTTGCACTTTTGGCCTTTTCGGCCTCTGAAACTTTCTTCAGTGTCCGAAACCCCAAAAGTGTGAAAAACTTGCATTCTCGATGACTTTGGAATTTTTTCTCTATTTTCTTAGTTTAATCAGCTTTCTTTCAGTTTGTTCCTCAAATAAGATACTGATACTTTCATGTTCTTTGAATAGGAATGACTGAGAAAAAGATTACTTTGCCCATGAAGTACCAATACAAGGGGAACACTCCCCCTTCAAAGATCAGCTACAAGCACACTAAGATCACCGATACCGATATCAAGAATGTAAATTAGGATCAATTCCTGATGAGGTACACCCAACCATAAGGAAGGTCAGAGGACTATACTTCATTTGTATTAGCAAGACTTGTCAATGCAGCAACCCACCCAGTGGCTGTGACCTCACCTGAGTTAATCGTGACCTTAGAAAATCACTATGACTCAGACAGAAGGGTGGTTCAAAACACAGAGGGCCAAGTAATATTAGATATCAGGCCAGATGTCATAGAAGATGTATTCTATCTTCACCAAGGCATAGACAAGTTCTATGACTTCTTCATAGAAAAGGGAAATTTATGGTTCAGGAATAAAGGTGACAAGGCATACGAGATAGTCAATGACAATTACCTTGAACAACCTCTCCCAAAAAATAAGCTGGACAAGATAGACCTAAGGAGGGGATACATGAAGGATGACATCAAAATGGCCATAACCATGTTGATCTGATTATATGGGTTACCACAATCCTCCCAACTGGAGAATTGGATGATTCTCCTGATTAAAAGACTCAAAGGCCGCAGGTCTACGTTCAACTAGGGAACCATCATTAGCGACAAGTTGGACAAACAACTCATGGTAGTAAAACATAACCCCAAGTTCTACATGAGCACTTATGTGGTATACTTATTAGCAGCCCAGGTGAATTACCCTAGAGGTATGGCCTTACATCCTCCATGCATGGCCTTACAACCACATTATTGGCAAATTCTACATTCACAAACCACACGTGGAGAATCACTTGATGAACTATGTGGATGACCATGAGGTCAAGATCTGAGATTACTATAGGATGACCCTTACCTTAGAAAAGGAAGTCATAAAGACCCTTATTCCCCATAAATTTTAGGAGTATGATTCACATGAGGTATTGGAGGCAATTTATACCAATGATAAGATATATGACAGGCCCATCATGAATGCAGAGGTTGACAAAGATGAAAATGATGATATTGATTTTTGGGCAAGGTATGTGATGAGAATGATAGAGGAGTGGATCAAGAGGCCCTACAAGATGAGCCCAATACCGGTGAAGATGTTGATGGATCCACCCAAACAAGTGGATAAACAATGTGGGGAGAAATACATAGTGCCAAAATACAAGAAAGCACCACCGCAAAAGCCAAGCACAGTGTATGGCCATGAATGTGCGGTGGAATATGGGTCAAACCCAAGGCCCAAGGATCCCAAGAAAAGAATGACTAGACATATAGATTCCCTTACGGCCCCAGCATAGGTTGCATCAGATGAAGGACCCTCCACTTTGGGACAATATTTTCCCTCCACAGGAAAGAGCAAGAAGATATACAAGAGAAAGAAAGCTTCTATGTCCCTGCAATTGGAGACCGTGCAAGAAGACTTGCAAGAAGAAGAAGAGGAAGATGTCCCTCTAGTTAAAATAACAAGATCTCACAAAAGGATAGAAAAGGGGACTAGTTGGAAGCAGCAAGAAGATCCTAAAGAGAAAGATACCTCCGTAGATGTTCTTGGATCGGATGAGTTCCAAATATTGGACTTTGAAGTTCTAGAAGGTTTCTCAGACCAGGGCCAAGATACATTGGGGTATGTGACTAGATATGAGGTAGGTGGTCCTTCTCTCTTCCAACCATAGGTAACCTTAACTCCACCTCCCACTCAATTCACTAACCCAAACCCCAATATATATGTTATGGGAAAGAGCTCCAAAATGGATCACAGACTCAGGAATCTGGAGTCCGCACTCACCCAAGAGGTGTCTATAAAAGAGCCCACAATAGAAGCCATTCCTATCACAATTCCCCCTCACATTCCTTCTCCACCAACTACTACCCCACCTTCTATTCCAGTTCCCCCGCCATTTCTCCAAACTCCACCAACTACTCTTTTACCTCTAATTCTAAATCTCCCAACACCTACTCCACCATCATTGGGCCCTTTTCTCTACCACATCCCAATTCTTGGAGGGTCAATAAACCCAGAGTCTATGTCACCTTTTGAAACCACACTGAAGGTCATGACCGGTCTCAATACATAAGTGTTAGCTAGCTCCTCGGGTGATGAAAACAGAGGCCAAGAAAAACAAGATGAGGTAGGAGAAGAAAAGGGCAAGGTGGAGGATGAAAGGGAGAAAGGAGAAGAACACCAAGAAGAGGGGAATGAAGAGAGGCAAAGATAGGAAAATGGGAAAGGTCCAGATCAAGAGATGATTCTAGGGTCACAAAATTTGGATTTTGTCTTGCAAGTTACCCCATATGAGCTAGTCACCGCCTCTACTAAGCCTACATGGTTTACTAGAGAATTCCAGTTAAGGAGGAGAACTTACATAGATGATGATGAAAAGGGAAATGCATACATAGAATCATTAGGGAAAGCATTTTAGTAGACAACAGTGATATTAGAAGTGCAGACAATGTCATATGTCACCCAAGACACTAGGGGACGATGGAAGGCACAGGTTGTAGTCCCATCCACCAGCACCTCTCAAGCCCAAAATACTTTAGAAGACTACACATTTAAGGAGGTATATTTGGGGGAACCTACCAGGGAGGGGAGAAAGACACTAGCAGCCTTAGGGCTCAAACATGCTCTAAGTTTCATGAGTAAAGATGAAGAGACCATAAAAGATTTGACTGGGCATAATGAAACCTTGAAGAGGTTCATCCACAAAATGGTTCATCCCATCGACCCCAACTACCCAGAGGCCTCACTACAGGAAATATTGGATAAAATAAATTCCCCAGACTTACCAACAAGTCTAACCCCCTCCTTAATCAAAGAAAGTATAGATTGGAAGTTGGATTTTGAGCAATGTGGGGAAGAGGCCATCAAGCAAATATTCAAACCTTATAGGGTTATTCTAGTGGAGGCTACAAATCTAATAGATTTGATGACAGGGGAAGGTGGCCTGGAATCTAAGATAAGGAAATGGAGAGCCACTCTCCAGGATTTATAGAATATTAGAAAACAACACTTCCAAATCTTGGTAAAGATATATCAAGGTGAAGAGCTAGACAAATTTGAGGCTTGGATAAATCACATAACCAAGATAGTTAACATTAATGAGAAATGTCATGCTTCCATATTGGATAAATAAAAAGAGGTCATGGAATGGGTGGAAGAAATAGATATCTTCTTTACAGGGATCAGCCTTGATCTATACCGAGATGAAGATAAACATGTCTTACGGCCATCCAAAGAAGTAGTCAAAAAATTTAGGGACATCGTAGTAGGTACAGGGACCAAGGAGGCCCTAAAACAATTGTTTTATTCAAAGGAAGAGATGATGAAGATGGACAATCACGTAGAAGAGATTCAATTCTTCGCTTCCAAGCTAACAGCCTTCAAGAAAAAGTAAGAATGGAAAGTTAACAGGGCTAAAAGGAAGGAGATAAACTATGAAGAAGTCCAAGAGATCATACAAAGGCTCTGATCTCCACACCCTGAAGTATTCCCAAATTGACCCTTTGGGTCGTAGAACAATTTTGAAGATATTCTAAGTATGGTTTCAAAATTTTTGACCTTTCGGCTTTTCATCCTTTCGGCCCCGTCAATGACCTAGCCTTTCGGCCTACAGAGTTTTTGGCCTTTCGGCCCTACATAGTTTTTGGCATTTCGGCCCTACAAATTTGTTGGTCTTTCAGTCCTCTGAGTTTTCGGCCTTTTCGGCCTTCTGGGTATTTCATCCTTTTTGACCTCTGAAAAGTCCAAACTCTAGACCAAGGTTTCAATAATAAACACTTAAAAGATTTTGACACTAGAAAAGTTTTGGAGTTGAGGTCGGGGTCTGAAAAACTAGGTGTTTCCAGTGAGATCACATTTTTCCACACCAGTTGAACTCTAGATCTAATTGATGGTTAGCTTGAGTTCATTCTGAAAGAACTAAGGGTTCCCTATCAGTCTCCACCTTCAAATGAGCTTCTAGATGAAGATTCCAAGAAAGACTTCCAGAAACAAGAAGAAGACTCTGAGTTTGCTGAAAAAACACCTTCTTTTATCTTTCTTCTTGGCAATTTTGACCCTCCTTGCATGGGAATACTGATTGTAAATGGGTTCATAGATCCATGCAAGTTATCTAGTGTCAGTTAAGAATAGTTTCCCTTCCAGTAAATTTTTAGTTTAAATTTTTTTTCTCTTCGATGCCCTAAATTCAGAATTCAAAGTTATGGATCGAATTCTATATATTGTAATTACAAAATAAATGTAAAAGGTCAGATTCTTAATGCAATAAAGATATAAATTTGGTGCTTCATTCATGGTGTGTGAATTGTTGCTACCTATGCAAAATTATTGAATGTATGCTTGCACTATTCATTCTTTTTAGAGAGCCTCTTGTTTATTGTGCTTCGAATTCACGTTTTCTTTTAGTTGGAGTTTTTTTTTGTTTGCTTTACCTTGCTGTGATGAATGCGTGGAAGAGATAATCTTTGGGCTTAATGATAAATTTGTCTCGTGGGTGCGCACATCTTGGTGGCTTCACGATTTGATCGATTTTGAATATCTTGCATGAGTGAATATGTCTTCTCTCCAAACACTTGCATCCGTGGGGTAGTGAATTGGGACTTGGTCTGATATATGCTTTTTGGGTTTACTCCAAATCTCTCCCATCATTCAATTCACAAGGAAGGGTTTATAATGGTTTATGTCCATAGGACTTCATTTTTAGTTGTTTTCTTATTTCTCATTACTCTACTTCCTACTTTCTTCTGTCTTTTAAATTTTGAAAATCTAAACATCTTAAAAATACCAAAATTGCATTTATTTACAACACCCATATATGTTAAAATGGAAAATACCAAAAAGAACTAAAGTGTTTTTCAGTTTGATGTCTTGAACGAACCAGCAAAGGCCTCCTCATGAAAATTCACATTTATCTTCAACTGAGTAACCAAGCAGGTTGTGAGACGACCCTAGAGAACCTTGGGAATGACCTTGTTATTCTTTCAAGAGAGGAAATTGAATCTCGAGATCCTAGCAAGTTGGCTTGTGTCAAAACAATGCTCAACAAAAGTGGCACTAGAAGGAGGGCCTCAAGACTCAAAAGATAGATAACATTGGATCTTTCTCCCCAGAGAGATTCGAGCGAGTTCTTAGATCATCTCCAAAGAGAGGTGAGTTCCTTGAACTCACCCATCATTGTAAAGCTCACAGCAACAAAGGGAAGAACAAAGAGAAATACTCTTCACACCTTACCGAGTCTTAGAATTCTTTTAAACAACAATCACATATCACTACCTTGACTGTCATCACAGCCATAACACAAAATAAGAGCTTGAAAAATTAGAATTTGTAGCAACCTCGACCAATGGCCTTTTTTTCCAACGCAACCAGCTCACCCCTAAATTTCATTGGGCAACTCCATGAGTTACCCAAAAATCTGGAGAAGTTTTTCACCTAGTTTATATATGGAAAATCAAGGATAGCAGAAGAACACATTTGCGCCTTCAAGGAAATTTGCAACCGTAAAGAGGTTACCCACCAAGATTTTGTTTGTCATTTGTTCCCATACACTTTGGGAGAATTCGCCTACAATTGGTTCCTAAATTTACCATGAGGGTCTATTTCCGCATGGAATGAGTTTGAGACCAAAATCCTTAATCAATTCAAACTGTATGTGGATCTGGCCACAACACATCACCAATTTATTACAATGAGGAAGGATCCTAAAGAGCCTATCACCATGTTCAATCATCATTTTCACAAAATGCATCAAAAGTTGGATGCTCCTTACACCATACCAGAAGAGGTTGTCATACAAGTTTACTTAAAATCTTTGGATCCTTTCACCTCAATATTTCTGAGGAGGCTTCCCCTGGTGGATAGAGACATAATGGAAAAGGTGTACAATCAAGTCATCACATTCACCGAGTAGATGGACCCACAAGAAGGGAGTTATGCAGCAGTACCTATCATGAATAACCTTGTTGTCCCACATCTATTTTTAGAAAATAATCAAGCTCTGGCCACTCATACACCTATGTTGAACCCCACTCTGGCATTTCCATTTATAGCCACACCCCCATCTATTACTTATCCAGGTTATGAAGCTGACAAGGCAATGTTTGTGGAACAGAGAGTTGTGCCCCAAACAAAGCCTAATACTCTCATGGCCTCTAAACTTGATGTCGTGAAGAAACCATTATCCCAACTCACCAATGAGCTCACCCAAATGAAGTTAAATCCATCTCAGAATCAAGGTGGATATCAATGAGCATTAGCTGGCCCAAATACATATCCTCAAAACCCCAATTGGAGTTTCAACGCGTACAACAACAACAACAACATGCAGGAGAAAAATTTTGGACAGCAAAGGCCAAACAAGCCATGGAACACTAGACCCAATAATGGCAGCATCCTAGCAGACAATGCCAATGCTTACAAGGCTTCAGAGGCTAATTTTGTCAGGCCTCCAAATTCACACCAAGGTAATAATGGGCTAGGGAACAACTCTCATGATCATTACATCGAGAACTTAGAAGAGCCCTGAGCACAATTTGATGCTATGGTGTTTGATTCCTATGAGTCTAGATAGGAGGAAGGTTTGGATGCTTTTGTAGGAGAAGATGAGTTCATGTTTCCTTTCCAGAAAGAGAATGAACCTAAATATTCCAAAGTGCATGCTTTCCAAAATGATCAGAGAAACTCATACAACCTTTGAAGCAGAAGGGAGCCTCTCACGGATGGTATTCCCCTAGGCAAACAACCAACCCCACCAGATCCTTGGGCTGGTAACAATCATATGCCTCCTAAAGGCCCAAATGGTCCTACACCTCCTACAAAAAGTACATATGTCAGCTACAAGGGCGGGGTGTGGTCAAGTGAGAAATATAGTGCAGTTGATGAAATGAATAAAACCAAAGCGAACATATCTATGTTTGAATTATTGCAAGCTTTCCCCTCTCAGAAGGAGGCCCTTCTAAGATCTCTGGACCGCTCAAAACCTATCTCATTGACCAAAAATGCAAGATAACCTATATCCATCATCAACACATTTGAGGCTTTCCCCACTATGTTCAAAGATAGGATGGAGGTCCCACCATTCTTACTTATTCTATGGATATTTGGGAAGAACCTACATAATTACCTAATTAATTTAGGAGCTTCGTACAATGTCATGCCTCTGTCAATATGCCAGAAGTTGGGGATGGTGCCCCAAGTAATAAACCAAGTGGTCCTGCAATTGGATAAAACCGAGGTCAAAGTGATTGGTGTGCTTAAAGATGTACACATTCAATTAGTTGCAGATCCCAAAATACAAGAATGCGTTGATGTACATATAGTAGACATACCTGAAACTTATGGGATGTTGTTGAGTCGAGAATGGACCAAGTGCTTAAGGGGTTGGCTTTCCATAGATTTCACCCAGTTGTGGCTACCATGGAGAGCTTTGAATAACCAAATAAAGATTTATGTAGAGCCTAAATTGAGACAGATGATCACTAAGTATAATGCCCTGAATGAATTCATGTTCACCCAGACTTATTTGGGCACTTATCAGATGGACGACATTCTCATGTTCCAAATCCAAGAAAACCTAGAATCAGACTACAGCCCCATTCAGGGTCTCTTGGAGTTGGATATCAATGATGAAATTTTCCAACACTTCATCAACAATACTATGATCAGCTTACAAAACTTGGGACAAGACGCAGACCCTAACATTTTTTTACTACCAGGGTACTATCGATTACACCAAGCTAGCCATTCTAAGTTCACATGCCCCAGTTCCCAAGAAGCATTATCAAGGGTATTGAACCAAATCACCTCATCAAGTAAGCTATCAAAAACCCCTATAATAAAAGAAGACATCCTCGAGACCAAGGGAAAGAATAACATCCCGCCAGGTGTAGATGTCCCAGTTTCTACAATCACCCCAAGCCAAGATCAGGATAGTGGGTCAGATTCTGATGACAGAGGCCCGGCCTCAAACATGCTTAGTGAGTGGAGTACCTCTGATGATGGAGCTTTCCCCCCTTACAAAGGAATGCTATAGGACAAGGGTGGTGAAAGTGCCAAGATCACCAGACCCAGGCATACCCAAGGTACGGGATAATCAACCTCTTTTGACAGTGATGGTGAGAAAGGGCAGAGACTTAAAACCAAGGACCCTCTAAAGATAAAATCGGACAAAACTTATCCTACCAAGCAACCTCAAATATGGAAATTGTGCTTTGACGATTCCAAATGTAAATAGGGAGCAGGTGCAGGGATCAAATTAATAAACCCGAGAGGTAAGTCTTTCTATGTCGCTTATAGGTTATAATTTTTATGCACTAACGATGTTGCAGAGTATGAAGCATTGGTCCTCAGACTCCTCCTGGCCCACGAGAAAGGAATAAAAATCCTAATAGTAGAAGGGGACTCACAATTGGTTGTCAAACAGATCTGTAGCCAATATACTTGCAATGAAAAAAGGCTCTTAGTCTACCAAAATAGAGCATGGGACCTGATCAATGACTTCGACGCTTTCAACATCAAAACCATCCCAAGAAGAAGAAATGTTGTCACTGATGCCTTGGCCATATCAGCAAGTTCATTACATCCAATAGAGAAATCTAAGCTGAAGAAATTCTCAGTCAAACTTGTCATAGCTCCGACCATTCCAGACAATGTCACTAACTTTCAAGTCTTCTAGGACGATCAGCACATTTTGGATTTCATCATGTGCACCAGTGTGTTCGAAAAACAAATCATCGACGAGGAAGAGGAAAGTGAAGAAAAAGTCAAACATAAAGATCTTAATGATCAAGGTGTTATAAATCTAAGAACTAACGCCATACCCAAAGGGATGGTAGAACTAGAGAGGATTTTTTATAGTGACAAGACTGTAGTAGAGAGACACCCAGGTGTAACATCAGATGGTAAATAATGTGACACCCATAACCTTGGCATAGAAGAGGAACCTAGGGAGGTCCATGTCAGAAAGGTAGGAACTAAAGAAGAAAAGGAAAAAATGGTCTAGCTCCTCACCGAATATCGAGATGTCATAGCATGGAGCTATGAATAATTGAAGACATGTGACACCTTAGTCATAGTACACAACATCCCTCTGAAACCGAACTCCAAGCCTTTCTGGTAGCGGAAAAGACCCGTGAACCCTACCATGGAGCCCTTGATCCAAACGGAGGTTCAGAAGTTGCTCGATGCTAGGATCATCTTTCCAATCCGGCATTCCACATGGGTTGTGAACCTGGTACTCGTAAGAAAGAAAACTGGAGAGATTAGATTGTGCGTGGATTTCTGGAACCTCAGAAAATCTTCTCAGAAGGATAACTACCCACTCCTGTCTCTTAACAAAGTACTACAAAAGGACAATGGGTCCCAAATGATGTCCTTTCTAGATGGTTATTTGGGCTACAACTAAGTGATGGTGTAGGAGGAAGATAGGCTGAAAATAGCATTCACAACCAAATGGGGAACCTTCGCCTACCGTCGGATGCCCTTCAGACTGATCAACGTAGGGGCCACTTTTCAAAGAGTAATGGACATAGATTTCAAAGGAATATTTTGGAAGTTCATTATCATCTATATGGATGACCTCATAGTTTTCTCAAAACAAAGAGATGACCATCTAAGTGACCTTAGAAAATGCCTTCAAACATGCAGGGAATTCAGGATTTCCCTCAATCCCAAGAAATGTGTGTTTGGGGTAACTGAAGGCAAACTCTTGGGACATATCATCTTAGAAAAGGGGATAGCAATAGATTGTGAAAGGGTGGAAGCCATTCTAAAATTGACACTGCCACACAGCCACAAAGAGCTGAAATATTTCTTTGGGAAGATAAACTTCATGAGGAAGTTCATTAGTGGTTTTCCAGAGATAGTAAAACTGTTGAACGACATGCTCAAGAAAGATGCCAAGATTGAATGGACTCTCCTAGCCAAGAAATATTTTTAGGAGATTAAGAATGCCATCGCTATGGAGCTGGTACTGGTCAGCCCAGACTATACTATCCCTTTCAAGGTTTACTCTTTTGCATCTGAACACTCATGCGTGGGCATCCTCACATAGAAGAAGAGTAGTGAAGATGAAAAGCCCATAGCTTTCATGAGTTTCCCTTTCAAAGATGCCGAGCTCAGGTACCCAAACTTGGATAAACAATCTTTTTCTCTCTTCAAAGTGGTGAAAAAATTCAAACATTACATCTTGAGAAGTAAAATCATTGGTGTAGTTCCAGACGCAGCATAAAGTCCCTCTTGATGCAGAACGAGTTGGGAGAGTGGAGAAGAAAATGGATGGCCATCCTCCAAGAGTTTGACCTTGAAATCCAACCAATGAAACTAGTAAGGGGCCAAGGCTTGACGAAGCTGATCTCTGAGGTTGAAGAAGGACTGGTTTTCCAAACCTACACCGATCAAGGTGTGATCAGTGATGTATGGTACCAAGACATAGTGTATCTTCTGCAAAACCATTGCCCAGAGGAAATGAGTGGTTCTCAGAGAAGAGCCTTGAGAATCAAGAGTAGCTCCTACATGTTGAATAATGGGTAGCTATACAAACACAATTATGAAGGCCTATACCTAAGGTTCTTGGACAGACTTGAGCCAAAGCAAATCCTAGAAATTTTCCATGACAAATACGGAATGGGACATGGGTCAGCTAACACAATAGCTCACAAGATTTTAAGGGTAGGATATTTCTGGCCTACAATATTCAGAGACACAAGCAAACATGTGAGATCTTTCCATACTTGTCAAACCAGTGCAACTCGAGGGAGAAACCCCATAATGCCCCTACAACCAGTGTATGAGGTACGCCCATTTTCCCAATGGGGCTTGGATTTTGTTGGAATGATTAACCCCCCTTTGTTTGCATGGCACAATTTTATCCTCACAGCTACTGACTACTACATCTGCTGGATAGAAACTCAAGCACTGAAGAATTGTACCACAGAGGTCGTAACCAAATTCTTGGAGCAGTGCATCATAACTAGTTTGGGATGCCATTTTATCTAGTATGTGACAATGCTCCCTCTTTTTCTTCAGCTTCAGTGATGTAATGGGCCTTCAAGAACCAGGTAATCCTCAAGTTCTCTTCAAATTACTACCCACAAGGAAATGGTGTAGTAGATTCTACCAACAAAAACTTAACGATAGTGATCAAACACCTCCTGGATGACAACCCCAGGGATTGGCATGCACAATTGAAATACACTTTGTGGACTGATCAAGTAAGGATCAAAAATGCCCTAGGAACGTCTCTATACCAGCTAGTTTATGGCTTGCAACCGGTCTTCCCTATGAACTTAAAGATCCCAGTCCTCAAATTCGTGGACCAATATGTGGGAGGAGAAGATCGAGTCCAAGTCTGTCTCATGAATCTCCTTAACTTAGAGGAGAAGTGAACATCGGCTCTAGAACATGTATCAAAACATCAAGCCATAGTCAAGAGGTGGTTTGACAAGAGAGCCACCATTAAAGCCTTCAAGATTTCTAACCTTGTCCTCATGTGGGATAAGGTGAAAGAAAATCTAGGCATCCACACCAAGTTCCAAAGATTATGGACAGGCCCTTATCAAATATCAAAGATCCTGGGGGAAAACACTTTTAGGATTAGCACGTTGGATGGAGAGTTGACCCCATTTCCATTCAATGGACAATTCCTCAAACTTTACTTTGAATCCTAAGTGGGACTGCCTTCTGTCCCTTGTACCATAGTCCCCTTTTTCAGTTCTTTCCTTTCTTTTCTTGTTGTTTCTTCATCGCCCTCACCGTCAGTCCTTCTTCCTTTTTCTTTTATTGGGGCTCGTTTGTTGTTTTTGGGTTAGTGTGTTCCTGGATCCATTCCAAGGTAGTCCGAAAATCAAAGCAAGGGGTATTTCTTATTCAATTCTCAAAAAGGAATGTACAACTCAAAGAACATTGTCAAAAGGGGCAAAGTGATGATAGCTATCAGTGATCAACAAGAAGAAGTTCAAAGCTCGGTTATCGTAATCACAAAATACACTAAAATGCAACACTTGAGAGCAATGGTTCCTTAAGCGTTTGATGATTGTGACCGACATTAGTGTGTGGATTCAGGTACCCACCAGTCCCAGAACCTAGGTTTGAACAAATGCAAAGATGGTGGAAAAAGAAAAGAATAGCTGAAGAGAGAAGAAAAGAAGCACACAAAAAGAAAAGTGTCTCAAAGAGGCCACAAGTGTGAAATCTAGGTTGCATAGCCTAATCATTTCCTAGATCAGATTAAATACAAAAAGAAAAATTCCATTGTTATGGACCTAAACACATAGAGTACGCAAACATTTAGGGGCTTAACATATTTCAGGAACACACTGAATGAATAAAATGACTATCCAAAGACAACTCTCAAAAAGAAAGAAAGCTACAGCCTAGCAGACAAAATGGACTTGGGCGACTATGGAAACCTCTACCGGGGATATGAAAGGCTGACTGGTAGTAGAGCAAGGTTATACTTGGGATTTGGGGAAAACTTTGTCAGGGCTATGAATGCTTGACTGGTAGCAAAGCTCTTTCCAGGAAACCCTGGTCTACTTGGCAAGGGTCGGGAGCAACTGGCAAATGTTCTGGTTACCATAATCAAAATTCAAGGAATGAATACACATGAACACACACTGGGAATAAATAAAAAACCTTAGATTGGAAGTCATTGAAAGATTGGTCGACACCGACACCTCTTGACCTTGTTTACTACTGAGTTACATCTCAGAAGAGTAATGATGATAAAGAAATGCCTTGGTCATTCCTCCTTTTGTCAGGGCTATTGTTTGTGGGTCCACAACACACACCCCATTTTTTTCTGGTCCTCTGACCATGGGGACCCCACTTCTTCTTTTTTTTGGTTTTTTTGGTCTTGTTTTCCCCCTTTAAGTCCTCGCTTGGTTAGCTTCAGAAGAACAGGCATCAGCATAATCCCAAGGAAAAGCACCTTTTTGTCTTTTCAGCCCTTTTGGCATTTCAGGGACCTAGGTACTCCAAAACACTGAAATGACCAAAAGTTTGAAAGATAGTCCTTTTGGTGTTTTTGGCATCCAAAGCCACCTAAAGTATGAAGGTTTCTACCTCCAAAATTTTGGTGTTTCGGACACCGAAACCACCGAAAGTGCTAACATCAAAGCCCGTGGGTTATAATTTATGAAGGCCCTATTTCAAAAACACTTTGCACCCTTGATTCTAATTTTCTCGAGAGCTCGCAGCTTCAGCGTCTTCACCCTTGGCCCTAAGACTTGACTGCACACACTCACCTCCCACTTTGTTGTGTCGTCCTCCCCACTTTTATCCCCTCTAAGGTAAGTCTCATTCGCGTGCCTCTCATTTTCTTTCTCCTGGTTTTCTTTTAGGTTTCAGAGTGTTTTCCCACCCTAGTGTTCGTCTGGCCTAGGGAATTTTGGGTCTTCTTCTCCCCTGGTCTCTAAGGGGGGCATGTGGGTGCCTTTCTTTTTTGAAGGGGTCTATCCATGTCTGGTTGGGCTTTTCCCTCTAGGTTTTTTTTGTGTTAGGGTTTTTGGTCGTGATCTTTGTCGCAGCTTTTCGGCCTCCCAAAGGCCAAAAAATAGGTCATGGTCATCTATCTTGTTGTCGTAGATTCGGCCCTTTTGGTGTTTTGGACCTCTCAAATGTCTGAAACACCGACAGGACTGAATCCCCAAAAGACCTTTCCCTCATCATTATTTTGGAGACTCAGGCTTTTGACATTTCGGACCCCCAAAAGGCCTGAAATCTTGATAGATCCAAGCCTCCAAGTTCTGGCTTCAGGTTTTGGGACTTTGCACTTTTTGGCATCTGCAAAACCTTCAGAATTTTAGAGGCTGAAAAGTCTGAAAGATCTCACCGAGAATGATTCCTTTGTTTTTGCACTTTCAGCCTTTTCGGCCTCTGAAACTTTCTTCGGCATCAGAAACCCTAAAAGTATGAAAAACCTGCATTCTCGGTGACTTTGGAATTTTTTCTCTATTTTCTTAGTTTAATCAACTTTCTTTCAGTTTGTTCCTCAAATAAGATACTGATACTTGTATGTTCTTTAAACAAGAATGACTGAGAAAAAGATTACTTCTCCCATGAAGTACCAATACAAGGGGAACACTCCCCCTTCAAGGATCAGCAACAAGCACAATGAGATCACCGATACTGATATCAGGAATGTAAATTGGGATCAATTCCTGATGAGGTGATCCCAACCACAAGGAAGGTCAGAGGACTATACTTCATTTGTATTAGCAATAATTTTCAACACAGTAGCCCACCTAGTGGCTATGACCTCACCTGAGTTAATCATGACCTTAGCAAATCACTATGACTCAGATAGAAGGGTGGTTCAAAACACAGAGGGCCAAGTAATATTAGATATCAGGCCAGACATCATAGAGGATGTATTCCATCTTCACCAAGGCATAGACAAGTTCTATGACTTCTTCATAGAAAAGGGGAATTTATGGTTCAAGAATAAAGGTGACGAAGTATACGAGATAGTCAATGACAATTACCTTGAACAACCTCTCCCAAAAAACAAGCTAGACAAGATAGACCTAAGGAGGGGATACATGAAAGATGACATCAAAGTGGCCATAACCATGTTGAGCCGAGTATATGGGTTACCAAAATCCTCCCAACTAGAGAATTAGATGATTCTTCTAATTGAAAGACTCAAAGGCCGCAGGTCTAGGTTCGACTGGGGAACCATCATTAGTGACAAGCTGGACGAATAGCTCATGGCAGTAAAACATAACCCCAAGTTCTACATCATCACTTATGTGGTATACTTATTAGTAGCCTGGGCGGATTACCCTGGACTCACCAAGAGGGGAAACCTAAATGATCCCAACACATGGCCTTACATCATATATCCCCAACTATAGAGGAGGGAAAAAATGTTAGAGGATAGCCCAGACTATAGGATAGTCAACGACTCTTTCATCTTCGCAATCATCAGGTCCATCGAAGGTGACTTTGCAAAAATAATGTCAGAGGAAGCAGCCACTAAGATAAGGGCCATAGGGGCCTATTACATTCAGTTTAGGACCTTCACCTATATTCAGATAGTAGGATCAATGGTATAGCCAAAGAAACTTCCCAGATAGCCATCTGACTAGATAATCATTTTGGAGATGGCCTGACAACTCGCCAATGCGTATGAGCACAGAAAGCACAAGAAGAAGCACTGTTGGGATTTTTCCATTTCATTGGAACCATGTACCCTACAAGATATGAATTTCTTCAAGTATATGTCCTTTGAATGGGATGACTACCCCTTACAACTTTACAAAATAGTGTGGCCTTGCTTTAATCCTATAGGCACTTACAACCACATTATTGGTAAATTCTAAATTCACGAACCACACGTGGAGGATCACTGGATGAACTATGTGGATGACCATGAGGTTAGGATCTAGGATTACTATAAGATGACCGTTACCCTAGAAAAGGAAGTCATAAAGACCCTTATTCCCCCTAAAGTTTGTGAGTATGATTCAGATGAGGTATTGGAGGCAATTTACACTAATGATAAGATATATGATAGGCCCATCATGAATGCAGAGGTTGACAAAGATGAAAATGATGACATTGATTTTCGGGAAAGGTATGTGATGAGAATGACAAAGGAGTGGATTAAGAGGCCCTAAAAGATGAGCCCAATACTTGTGAAGACATTGATGGATGCACCCAAATAAGTGGATAAACAATGCGGGGAGAAAAACACAGCGCCAAAATACAAGAAATCATCATCGCATAAGCCAAGAATGGTGTATGGCCATGAACATGTGGTGGAATAAGGGTCAAACCCAAGGCCCAAGGCTCCCAAGACAAGAATTACTAGACAGATAGATTCCCCCATGGTCCTAGCATAGGTTGCATCAGATGAAGGACCCTCCACTTCGCGACAATCTTTTTCCTCCACGGGAAAGAGCAAGAAGATATACAAGAGAAAGAAAGCTTCTCTATCCCCGCCATTGGAGACCGTGAAAGAAGACTTGCAAGAAGAAGAAGAGGTAGATGTTCCCCTAGTCAAAAGAACAAGATCTCACAAAAGGAGAGAAAAGGAGACTAGTCAGAAGCAGCAATTAGATCTTAAAGAGCAAGATAACCCCTTAGATGTTCTTGGATCGGATGAGTTCCAAATATCAGACTTTGAAGGTCTAGAAGGTTTCTCAGACTAGGGCCAAGATACACCAGGGTATGCATCTAGATATGAGGCAAGTGGTCCTTCTCTCTTCCAACCATAGGTAACCTTAACTCCACCTCCCACTCAATTCACTAACCCAAACCCCAATATACCTGTTATGGGAAAGAGATCCAAAATGGATCACAGACTCAGGAATTAGGAGTCTGCACTCGCCCAAGAGGTGTCTATAAAATATCCAACAACAGAAGCCATTCATGTCACAATGCCCCCTCACATTCTTTCTCAACCAACTACTACCCCACCTTCTATTCCAGCTCCCCCACCATTTCTCCAAACTCCACCAACTACTCTTCTACCTCTAATTCTAAATCTCTGAACACCTAATCCACCATCATTGAACCCTTTTCTCTGCCACATCCCAACTCCTGGAGTGTCAATAAACCCAGAGTCTGTGTCACCTTTTGAAACCACACCGAAGGTCATGACCAGTCTCAATACAGAAGTGTTAGATAGCTCCTCAGGTCATCAAAATAGAGGCCAAGAAAAACAAGATGAGGCAGGAGACAAAAAGGGAAAGGTAGAGGATGAAAGGGAGAAAGGGGAAGAACACCAAGAAGAGGGGAATGAAGAGAGGCAAAGATAGGAAAAGGGGAAAGGGCCAGATTAAGAGATGATTCTAGGGTCACGAAATTTGGATTCCATCTTGCAAGTTACCCCATATGAGCCTATCACCGCCTCTAATAAGCCTACATGGTTTACTAGAGAATTCCAGTTAAGGAGGAGAACTTACACAGATGAGCATGAAAATTAAAAGGCAGACATAACATCCTTGGGGCAAGCATTTAGCAAACAATGGTCATATTACCAGCACAGACAATGTCATATGTCACCCAAGACAATAGGGTAGGCTGGAAGGCATAGGTTGTAGTCCCATCAACCAGCACCTCTCAAGCCCAAACTACTTCAGAAGACTACACATTTAAGTAGGTAGATTTGGGGGAACCTACTAGGGAGGGGATAAAGACACTAGCAGCCTTAGGGCTCAAACATGCTCTAGGTTTCATGAGTAAAGATGAAGAGACCATAAAAGCTTTGACTGAGCATAATGAAACCTTGAAGAGGTTCATCCACAAAATGGTTGGTCCCATCGACCCCAACTACCCAGAGGCCTCACTACAGGCAGTATTGGATAAAATAAATTCCCCAGACTTACCAACAAGTCTAACCCCCTCTTTCATCAAAGAAAGTACAGATTGGAAGGTGGATTTTGAGCAATGCGGGGAAGAGGCCATCAAGCAAATGTTTAGACCTTATAGGGTTATTCTATTGGAGGCTACAAATCTGATAGATTTGATGACAGAGGAAGGTGGCCTGAAATCTGAGATAAGAAAATGGAGAGCCACTCTCTAGGATTTATAGATTATTAGAAAACAACACTTCCAAATCTTGGTAAAGATATATCAAGGTGAAGAGCTAGACAAATTTGAGGCTTGGATCAAGCACATAACCAAGATAGTTAACATTTATGAGAAATGTCATGCTTCCATATTGGATAAATAGAAAGAGGTCTTGGAATGGGTGGAAAAAATAGATATCTTCTTTATAGGGATCCGCCATGATCTATATCAAGATGAAGATAAACATGTCTTACGGCCATCCAAAGAAGTGGTCCAACAATTCAGGGACATCATAATAGGTACAGGGACCAAGGAGGCCCTGTAATAATTGTTTTATTCAAAGGAAGAGATGATGAAGATGACCAATCACATAGAAGAGATTCAATTCTTTGCTTTCGAGCTAACAGCCTTCAATAAAAAGCAAGAACAGAAAGTTAATAGGGCTAAAAGGAAGGAGATAAACTATGAAGAAGTCCAAGAGATCATACAAAGGCTCCAGGCTACACACCCTGAAGTATTCCCAAATTGACCCTTTGGGTCACATAATAGTTTTGAAGATTTTCTAAGGATGGTTTCAGAATTTTTGGCCTTTCATCTTTTTGGCCTTTCAGCCCCATCAACGACCCAACCTTTCAGCCTATAGATTTTTCAGCCTTTCAGCCCTACAGATTTTTTGGCCTTTCGGCTTACATATTTTTTTGGCCTTTCAGCCCTATAGAATTGTCGGCCTTTTGACCCTCCAATTTTTTGGCCTTTCAGCTCTCCAAGTTTTTGGCCTCTTCAGCCTTCTAGGTATTTCAGCCTTTTCGGCCTCTGACAGGTCTGAATTCTGAACCAAGGTTTCAATAATAAACACTTAAAAGGTTTTGACACCAGAAAATTTTCAGAGTTGAGGTCGGGGTCCAAAAAACTAGGTGTTTCCAGCGAGATCATGTTTCTCCACACTAGTGTAACTCCAGATCTAATTGATGGTCAGCTTGAGTTCATTTTGAAATAACTAAGGGTTCCCTATCAATCTCCACCGTCAAATGAGCTTACATTTGAAGGTTCCAAGAAAGAATTCCAAAAACAAGAAGAAGACTTTGAGTTTGCTAAAGAAATCCCTTCTTTTTTTCTCTTTCTTCTTGGTGATTTTGACCCTCCTTGCATGGGAAAACTAATTTTAAATGGGTTTATAGATCCATGCAAGTTATCTAGTGTCAGTTAAGAATAATTTCCCTTCCAGTAAAGTTTTAGTTTAAATTTTTTTTCTCTCTGATGCCCTAAACTTGGAATTCAGAGTTATGGATCGAATTCTATATATTGTAATCACAAAAGCAATGTAAAAGGTCAGATTCTTAATGCAATAAAGATATGAATTTGGTGCTTCATTCATGGTGTGTGAATTTCTACGACCTGTGTAAAATTATTGAATGTATGCTTGCATTATTCATTATTTTCAGAGAGCCTCTTGTTTATTGTGCTTCGAATTTGTGTTTTCTTTTAGTTGGAGTTTGTTGTTGTTTTCTTTACCTTGCTATGACAAATGTGTGAAAGAGATAATCTTTGGGCTTAACAATAAATCTGTCTCATGGGTGCGCACATCTTAGTGGCTTCACGATTTGATCAATTTTGAATATCTTGCATAAGTGAATGCGTCTTCTCTCCAAATGCTTGCATCTGTGGGGTAGTGAATTGGGACTTGGTCTGATTTATGCTTCGTAGGTTTACTCCAAATCTCTCCCATCATTCAATTCACAAGTAAGGGTTTATAATGGTTTATGTCTGTAGGACTTCATTTTCAGTCATTTGCTTATTTCTCGTTACTCTACTTTCTACTTTCTTCCGTCTTTTAAATTCTGAAAATCTAAACATCTTAAAAATACCAAAATTGCATTTATTTACAACACCTAATATGTTAAAATGGAAAATACCAAAAATAACTAAAGTGTTTTGCAGTTTGATGTCTTGAATGAACATGCAAAGGCCTCCTCATGAACATTCACATTTATCTTCAACTGAGTAACTAAGCAGGTTGTGACCCAACCCCGAAGAACCTTGAGAATAACCTCATTATTCTTTCAAGAGAGGAAATCAAATCTTGAGATCCTAGCAAGTTGGCTTGTGTCAAAACAACACTCAACAGATAGCCTATGTGCCAAATGTAACAATTAAAGACATATTCAGGAAGTTAGAGGTTACATGTAGGAGAGTAGATGGGTGAATTAGATCCAATAATTTGACATGGAAGTCCAAATAAAAAAGTTGGTTAGAGGAAAATGTCTTGCTAAACTTATGGCTGAATCAAATCTTGAGGCAATTCAAGTCAATCAGGTGAGTTCTGATAAATCAATAGTGAGTGTTGAAAAATGCCCTTAGTATACTGATATGGTATATTTCTTAAAGCACATCAAATGTCAAGAAGGTTTAAATGATAATAAAAAAATAACAATAAAGTTACAAGCATCTAGATATGTTTTTATACAAGGTGACTTATATTGGAAAAATAGAGAAGGTGTTCTTTTGTTTTGTCTAGATGTGTACCAAGAAGATTCAATGTTGAAGGAGTTACATGATGGAGTATTGGCCACTTTTCAGAAAGAACTACCGCCCATAAGATATTGCATGTTGGGTATTATTGGCCACATGTTTTTAAATATAGTTATACATATGTTAGAAAGTGTGAGGCTTGTCAAAAAATTTTAGGAAAATTAAACTATGATGGTGGATTACCACTTAGAACTTTGTCCACTGAAGAATAATTTCAAATGTGGGGGATAGATTTCATTGGTGAAATTGTTGATGTCTCCAATGGACAACACAAATGGATTCTAGGTGCAATAGATTAATTTACTAAATGGGTTGAGGTCATACCATCTAGACAAGATACAAGTAAGGTAGTGATAAAATTCTTAACAGGGAATATATTAACAAGATTTGGTGTTCCTTGCAAAACAATTTGTGATAATGGTATGTGTTTTAGATAAAAAGAGTTCTCTAATTTTTGTAATACTTATGGTATTAATTTGTCACTCCTCCCCTTACCATCCACAAGGAAATGGTCAGGCAGAGTCAAGTAACACAAATATAATGAAGATCATTAAGAGAATGGTAAGCCATAACAAAAGGGCATGGGACTCGAAATTACCTCTGGCACTTTGGGTAGATAGAATAACAGTCAAGAAGTATATAGGGTTTGATCCTTATGAATTGGTCTATGGGAAATAGACTAGATTACCTTTGATCAACAATCTACTCCATGTGTATAAGTTTGTTATGGAAGAACAACTAGAAGACATAGATTTCATGGAGAATAGGATGGATCAACTTGCAGAACTAGATGAAATCACAAGAAATGTACAAAGTCAGAATGTTAAGAAGCAGTTGCAAGTGAAAGCTTTGCATGATAAAATGTCCAAAGAAAGGAATTTTCAGAAGGGATATTGGGTGTTGAAATGGAAGGCCAAAGATAAACACAAAGGAAAGCATGGAAAATTTTAAGCTTTGTGGCTAGGACCTTATATAGTTTTTGAGAATACATGAGAGAATAGTTATTTATTACAAGATACAGAAGGCAACATTCAAGAATTCCCGACTCATGCTCAGTATCTAAAGTTGTTTTCCTCTTGAAATAGGGAGTATTTTTGAAACTTTACATTTTTATTATGTTTTATTTCAATTAGTTTTGTTGTGTTTCTTTTACTTGTGTTTTGGTCTGCTTCTCTAGAGAAAATTGAGATCTTGTGTGTCCAAGTATGAACACACATCCCCTGAAAGAGCCACTAGTGGAACAAAAATTTACAAAGAAAATTTGCATATTAAAAGCTCAGGGAAGTATTTTATTTTATGCCTTTGTCAATATTATTTATTTAATATTTTACCTTTAGGTTCTTTTTCATATTTTAATTCATAAATCTAGTCATTTTCTATATTTTTTGTAGGCTTTTTGTTGTTTTATTCCTTGCATAGATCTACTATTAAAGATCATACTAGATCAATGGTTGTCATAATCTTGAGATCAAAAGATGAATGTCCTTTTCCCATCGTGAAACCACAACTTGCCAATAGGTGTTCGATCAAATCTCATTTAAGTGGGACCAAAGGAAATTAAGTTTGATCATATCAATCTTCATCCAATGGTCGGTGTTATCCTGCTAAGGGAAGATACAGATTCTTTATCCTTTAAGGGAACGTTCCTGATAGGAACATGTCTCGGCCCCACTAAAGTCTAAGTGGAAAATAATGAAGATCAACGGTTAAAATTTAGATTTGAGCTATGGTCAACTTGATCCCACAAACATAAGATTCCCATCCTTTATTCATTAAGGGATTACAACCGATCGCCGTGTGTCTGGGACCCACCTTTTCTAAGAAACAAAGTAGGGAATATCTATGGTTAATCTTTGATGAATATTAGATCTCATCTATAGCTAGCGCTATCCCGCAAAGAAGATATGCATGACCTTTAGTCTTCAAGGGAACATGACAGAGTGACACGTGTCATGGGTCCACCAAATTCTGAGATAATGGGTCAACAAGGATACAACTGACAGCTTCTGATTGGTCGAGTAGGATGATGAGGATTCACATCAGTTTGAAAGTGAATTAAAATACGTGTTACTAGAACTCTAATCTTTCAGTACATGGGTAAGATTGACGAAACTATTTTAACTGAGAAAAAAATGTGATCGATTCTTAAGAAAGGCAGGAGAAAGATCCGCGGTCAAATGAATATAGATCTATGATAGGCGTGATGCCTCAAAAAGGAGATGAATGATATTTACTCATTGAAGCATTGTGAGATGGTGACACATTTCCAGGGCCCATAGAAGTATGATCTATGTGATCGGTTGTTAAAGGATGGAAAGCATCGACAGTTGATGCATTCCCTCAATTGGAAATTGAATGTCTTTTAGCCTTCAAGGGATTGCGCAATCTTAACACGTGTCCCCGACAATCAAAAAGAAAATAATATTTGGTGGCAGCATTGATGTGGATTCTTTTATGTCATTTTGATTATTTTAATTATATTTTATATCTCTTAGGGTTTTTTATACTATTTGATATGTCATCAACATTCTCATGCGAGGTTTCAAAGGTGGTGAAACATGGATCCATCTTCTAATAGAATAATGTGATCTTCATGAAATATAGAGAAATATGAAGGATATGCAAATGTTTTGGAAGAATATTTACAAGGATGGAGAGTTCATGAAAATGGTCTACAATGATGATGATCTTGTTCTGTTCGACGAAGCTGCTGATATGCCAGTGATAATATCCATTATCAAATAGAATATCTAGATGAGCATGTGGTCAAAGTATCATGATGTTCATAATG
>MU224691.1:1206667-1217312 GCA_018584345.1 Thuja plicata
CCAAGGAAACCCCCTCCCCCCCCCCCAACAAACAAAACCATTTTCCTTGCAGGTACAGATACAAAATAGAACATTACAAAGCAGATTTGGATACCCTTTTCGGCCAACTTTCAGGATCCGCAAACAGAATTTCCATCAGAGTAGTGCAGGTCAAGGTCAACATTTTGGGGTACAATTGCACCCCTGCATTTGGGTCAAGGTTGGCCTGACTCAGAAAAGGAAAATATTTCTGGGTTTTCTCCATCTTTGTGTTTCTGTTCCAATCCAGTTACAGAATTTTATGAAACTCAATACAGACACTAGAAAATAGTAATTTCTAGATCTTCTATACTTTGAGGTTAGTACTTATCTTCAATTCATTTAAATTAAGGTTTTAATTAATTCAAATCTATTACATACTCTTTATCCATAATTCAGGAATGTAAGGTTTTCTTCCTTCTTATTTTTGATTGATTTATGCATTTGTGCATTGGCCATTTTCTTATGGTTGATCAAAGTGGATCTTTCCTTTGTGAACTTTGGAGCTAGGAGGAGAATCTTATCTTCCCCCAAAAACCTTTTAAATACAACACAAACACCATTTCTTCCTATACATTCATTTTTTTATATTTTACATTTTGGCGAACCCGCTTACGATAACTCTTTCTCTTTGGTGTTAGATTTACATTTCATGTTAGATCTTGAATGCATATTAGATTATCCTTTTTATGTTCTTGAATTTGCATTTTCTTAGTTTAGTTCATTTATATTGCATTTTTGTATGAGCTTTACTACCTCTAGTCCTACCTATAATGTCTCGGTTAGAAGAAATCACAGACTTATGGGTTCCTTTGATCCTGAGTCTTCCTCTGCTTTCCTTAGGATCTCGGATGATAATTTGATCACTCATGATTCTAATCCTTCTACAGAGCATAACTCTTGTCACTCATCTCATGATGAGGATGATGCTTTAAGATTTCCTCCTAAACAAGTCCAAAATCTGTCAACTGAAATTGGTAAAATGGGAAATTGGCTTATTCAAGAAAATAGTAATCAAGAGTCTATTCAATCTATAGAGGCTCTTAATAAATTCCATCATGATAGTGATCAAGGTGTTAATCTCTTGGGTGGTATTACTCATATTTTGTATTTAAATGTTAAACCTTTAGCTCAAGAAGATCAAGATCTAGGATTCACTCCTCCTGTCACTAGTGTGGAACCTTCTTATGTTCCTTTACCTAGAAATCCTACTTATACTCCTCCTTTGATGACTACATCTCTTCCATATTCCAATCCTCTCTCTTAAAATCTTACACTTCCATCTCTTCTTGTGAGTGTTCCACCGGTGTCTCTACCTACCTCACAACCTTCTTACCATAGTGTTCCTTTTACTTATTTCAACCCTCTTCCAGCTGTGGTTCCAAGTGTTCCACCAGTTTTGTCTTCCATTCTCTCCACTTCCTACACTTTTCATACTGTTCCTAATGTTTCTATGCCTCCTATTTCTTCTAATGATTCCACAATCATTAGTCTGGCTCAAACTGTGTCCTCTTTAGAATAAAAACTTGCATCCTTAGCTTAATCTAAGTTTAGTATTCCTATATGTGATATGGGTATCCCTTTATCCCTATACATTATTCATGCTCCTATCCCTCAGCAATCTGATATGCCTTTTCTTGAGAATTACAATGGTAAGGGAGATCCTATCACGCATGTTAAAACATTTCAAATCCTTTGTAGTGACTATGCTCATGACCATAGGATTTTAGCCAAGTTGTTTTCTAGAACTTTTCATGATAAGTCCTTGCAATGGTATTTTTCCTTGTACCCTTATTCTATTGATTCTTTTCCAAAACTTGCTAATGCCTTTATTCAATAGTTCCAAAATAACATTGGTCTGCAAGTGTCCTTAACTAATTTGATGCATTGTAAACAGAATACTAAAGAAAATTTGACTGAATTTATTGGTAGATTTAAGCATTTGTATGCTCAAATTTCTTATCATGTTCCTTATATTGATATTCAGCATATGTTTATTTCAAATTTGCAAAAGGATATTAGAGATAATATTCTGCTTACTGAATTTACCCCTTTTCAACAACTTTGTGTAGCACTTCATCATTATCAATTACAAGTGAGTCAATTTGAGAGAAACACTCCAATGGCTCTTTTTCCAGTTGATAAGAGTGATGATGCTCTTAATCCCAACAAGTTTTAGAAACCTAACAACTATTTCAAGATTAATAATCAAGAAAAGGTAGTTGCTGATCAAATTGTTGTTGCATCCAACAATGCCACTTCTGCATCCACTTCTTTTCGTTTAAATCGTATGTTTACTCCTCTTTCTAAATATTTTCATTCTATTATGAGTAACCTTTTGACTGCTAATATGATTACTTTGCCTCCTATTATACCTCTTCTTCCTACTATGATGGCATCAAAATCCTTTGATCCCAAAGACTTTTGTCAATACCATCGTCAGAATGACCATGATACTAAGAAGTGTTATTCTCTAAAACATAAGGTTCAAGACTTAATTGATTCTAATGCTTTATCTATTGATAATTTTGATGGTAGTGGGAACAAATTTTTCTCTCCTCCTAATCAAAAACTCCAAATCTATACAAATCCTTTGCCTACACATGATACTAATTCCTTGTTCAGCCATCTTTTGTGGATATTGTTTATGATTCAAAGATGGATGATCTCAATCATATTGTTAACCAGGTAGAGGGTGTTGTTTTTTCTCAACCTGTTTCTCCACTCTAGCCTCAATCTCAACCTCCTATTCAAGTTCCTCCATCTCAATCTCAACTTTGAATTCCACCTCAACCTAAACCAAAACCCCAATCTAAACCTTCAAAACAACCTAAGATGAAAAAACCTAGGGAACTCCTAATCACCTTTGATGATTCTGAAACTATTAAGGCTCATGATGGTCCCTTCTACATTTATGCTAGGATTTCTAAGATACCTACACGTGCTTGTCTATTTGATCCAACTTCCTTAGTCAATATCATTACTAAAGAAAACCTTTTTATGAAGAACTTACAACATGATTATTATGATACATCTGATGTGTGGATTCAAACTTGTAATGGTTTTCACTATCCATCATTTGGTTCTATTAAATTGCCTGTTGAACTTTGTGGTAAAATTGTGGACACTACCTTCATTGTTGTCCCTACTTCTGATCAATTTCAAGTTAATCTTGGTTTGCCTTGGATTATTTGGTTTACTGCCATGCATGTCATTTCTTCTCCTATCTATAATTGTATTAATTTCATTCATGATGAAAAATTGAAAATGATTAATCATAGTTTATATCAACCTTCTAGGCCTAGGGATTGTGCTACCCTTGACTTATTTTGGCCTTCATTACCTAATTCATGTTCTTCTCGACCTGATAACCTTCTTCTCTCATATCAATCCTATAAACATCACAAGATTATTGAGTTAAGAATGCCTTGGATAGATCTTAACCATGGCCTTTTGCCTGCACCTTCCATACCTCCTTTATCCATTTCTTCTAGTTTTGTTAATCAAGCTCCTAGTGTTTCTTTTTAGCCTACTAAGAGTCCTACTAATCCTCCTATAGAACCTGTGAAGGAATTGGTTGTTGTTCCTCCTAGTTCTCAACATATTTCAAACAAGACAAAATGCAACAAATCTTCCAATGAACCTCGTAAGAAGTGTCAGGCTAAAGCTAGGGCCCGTGTCTCTATTCTTCGAAGTTCTTTACCTTCTTTTGACCAGCTTATGCCTGATGTGTTAGAAGAAGTTAATGTTCATAATGATGTTAAGATGAATGATTATGATTATTCTATTTGCATCTTAGATTCTATTTCAATTAATCTTGATGAAGAAGATACTCTTGATGATCCTATTGATGCTAATGATGAATATGAGACTATTGATCTTGATATTGATTTACCTCATATGTTTTCCACACACCTAATAATTACACCTAGTATCAAACATCGCAATTCTCAAGAGGATCCTTGTTTGGAACTGGCTATTATTCCTACTGTGTTGGATATAGTCCCTCTTGCAAGTTTCCCACCTTCCCTAAATGATATAAACTGAGATGGCGAGAGTAGGTGATGCGCTTGATTGGCTTGTCCTCCATGGTATCCTTTTATGTGTTTGCTAAATTTTTGCTAGATTCTTTTATATGACCCTTATTAATTTGTTGATGCAACGTGATAAAGGAATCCAACCTGTCATACAATTCTTCTATATGTATCTCTATTCTTCTATGTATTATTTTCATGTTATGTTGTACCTATGTTATTGTTCATAAATGTTTTCCTTGTGTAGTTTTCTTGGATTTGCGACATCGTAGCACTGATTCTTTTTGGTCTCCATCTTGTGGTCCAAAAAAACTCTTCTTCGTAAATCTTGCATTTTCTTTCCTCCATTGTGATTGTAGTTCTAGTTTCTTTGGGGAATGATGTCAATTCATTTTCAATAATATCATATATATATATATATAATCTTATGATCATACTGACCCCACGGTAGGTAGATCCCTTCTGTGTTCTCTGTATGTTTATGTGGTATTTCCCCTAATTTGTCTTCAGTTGAGGGCATCTTGTAGTGGAAACGTAATCAGTGGAGTTATTTATGTTTCCATTAAATTCATTTCTCTTGTTAAAGTGTTAGCAATGACTTTAACGTTGGGGCATACGCTCTACTCACTTTTTGCACGCACACACTTTCAAAATATTTTCAAAACTTAAAACTTTTTTTTCTCCCTTTATGGATTAGAGACTAATCTTTAAACCATGGGTTTTTACCTTATAGGATATCTTGATCCCTCTAGTTTCAATTTACAATGTTTTTATCCCTTAAGGTTGGAAGGTTTCCTTAAGACTAGATCTCTCTATGTTTTGACTTTTCTCTTTTGGAATAGAATATTTCTAAGGGTAAATCCTTGATGGGTTGACTAGTGGCTAGTCACATTCAATAGGTGGTTCAGCTCCATCTTTCTAGTTGCACTTTTTCCTTGTGTGATTCACAATGGGACATAGGTTCTCATAGGGCGAGGTAATCACACACCCTCTCTCTTTTTGTTTGACTGGTGATGTCTCTCTTATTTTAATCTTGGGGTTGACAAATATTTGAGTCCCTGGGGGCTTAAGGATTGCTTTGTCCCTTTGATTTCAATAAGATTATATTTTCTTTATGATCTCCTTTACCAAGAGTTTTCATCGAGTCCATACTCTTGCTAAAGTGGGGGCTAAATGTATCATTGGAAAATGGAAGCACTTCCATTTTAGACTTGTTTAGCCCTCTGATTAAGTGGTTTGGGGTCATGCCAAATGCCTTGAATGGGTCTTTGACTTGGATCAGGCTTTTCCCCTATTCTTCCCTATTTCACACTTCTCTCCAGCCTATTTTTGGCATCCTGCTCTACAAATTTGAGGTTCTTGACCTTAGGGTCAAGGTCGACCTTGACCCTGACCTAGGGTCCAAATTTCAAGTTTCCAAGGTTTTAGGATGGGCGCTTTGGAAAGATTTAATTCTCGCTTCCGAGTCGGCTGTTTCAAAATTTGAAGTAATGACTCTTGAAATTGTATTTAATATAGGTCCACTTCTAGGGGTATAGGTCTAATTGGAATTTAATTCTCCTATTTAGCCCTCTCTAGAAGATTGTGCCCTATATTTGTATATAAGGAAGCCTTCTCCTCTCATTTTCTCTAACTATCTAAGAAGCAATATCACCTAGACCACCTATGCACATGAAGCATAATATATTGAAGGAATCATCTACATTTAGGAATTTAAGCACATTAAAGCATTCAATTCATCAAGGAGATCCATTGGTATCCATTTAAGGATTCAAGCTCTATGGAGCCCTCTTGTTGAAGATTTCTCCATCCACATCCATGCAAGATTCTTCCTATTCCAAGATCCATTCAAGATTGGTTTTGGAGATCTAAAGGCAATTAATTTGAGACATCCTACATTCTACATCTTACATTCTACATTCATTTGGAGCATACATACTTTTGGATCCAAGGATTCAAATCCTCCACAAGGGTTTCTATACATGCAAGGTGAATTTGTTTATTTACTTTGTTTGTCTCTACAATTTCAATTATATTTTAAGGTTAATTCCAAAACTGGGGTTTTCTTCCTTCTTCTTATTTCCAATTGATTGATGCATTTGTGCATTGTCCATTTTCTTATGGTTGATCAAAGTGGATCTTTCCTTTGTGAAATTTGGGGCTAGGAGGAGAATCTTATCTTCCCCCAAAAACCTTTTAAATACAACACAAACACCATTTCTTCCTATACATTCATTTTTATACCTTAATATATATATATATATATATATATATTAAAAATGCATGATTTATACTTTTAAAAACTTATTATTAAAGTGTGCAAGTTGAATTTTATAACATACCACAAAAATTGTTAGCCCTGGGGCATCATGAATTTTCTATACAAGCATTCCATGGAATTCAAACTGTATTTGTCATATTTGTCTAGAGATGTCATATATAGTGACGCCATTCCAAAACTCTGGTAACTCGTCGATAAGAGGCTTGATATATACATTTGTATCTTTAACTTGGTACTTACCAAGTTGAGTGAAGAGAAACATTACGTAATTATTAAAACTATTTTACTGCATTATATATAATTTAATGTACTATTGGATTACTGAGAGGGGGAGAATCAGAAAACTATGATACTTTATACTTAAAAACTTAAGTCCAATTCAACTTGGTAGGATAAACAACAACAGCAACCGAATCACCAAATATCTTCAATAACTTATACACTAACTTGCATAAATGGTAAATAACATGCACATGAATCATTCAACACATTTGACAATAGATTTAATGAGAAAACCCAATTTGGGAAAAAACCTTTGTAGGACTCGTCACCCACAAATGAAAATACTCTTCTGAAGTATGCTCACTTAAAAGCTTATCATGTTAAAGATTACAATACACATTTGTTAAATGTGACCCTTTTAGGGTATTGACCTTAGACCCATTAATATCTTCACCCTATTAGGAGTGGCCTAGTTAAAGGGCTTTAAATACTCTTTTAGAATGTCACCTTTCTCAAAGATTTTACAATAAGACTATTAATTCCACTCAGTTAAGAGATTTTGTTGTTACAAATGCAAATAAGCAACAATCTGTAAAATGATCTGTAAAAATGCAACTACCTCTTTCTTGATCAGATCCCTTTATTCTCTCTCTAACTATTAGCATCAACACTTCATCAATTTCTTCACTTAGACTCATATTTTCACTTCTTTGCTCTTCACTGCATCACTCAGTAGCACTTCAACACTTCAACGTGCTAGCCATTTGTTCTTGAATGCATATTTTAAATAGAATTTTTTTTTCCTCTTAATCTGCTTGATTAGGTTTTCCTTCAACCACACTCAGACGTTAGATTATCCTTTTTGAACTAATTCAGTGAACTTGAAATTGAGTTAGCCACTTTGGCATCACTTCAAAAATTGCACTTTTCTTGAAAATAAAACCTCCGCTTTTGTCGCTTAATCTATACCATAGATTTATTCCTTGAATTTTCCCATGCATAGATCTTGTAACCAAATTCCTTTTAATTCTTGGAATCCTCCAGATCGTTGTAGCATTGCATTAGATGCATTCTTATCCTTGTTTCTAATATTTATTATCCTCGATAACTAACTCTTGATTCGGTGACTAATCATGCACTGCTCGGTGCTTCAATGTCTCAGTGTCCTGACCAAATTTCATAACCCTTTACCAACACACCCTCTTTGTTTGGTAGCTTAACTCTTTAGTCTTACTGACTTGCCCAATCTTCTTTACCAACTTGATAAAATAGAAACCAATTATCTTAAGATGATCTTATCATTTTCTGATCTTTATCTATTTCCCTATTAAATCAACTCCAAAAGATATGTCAATTCAATATGAACCAAAAATCAATTGCTTGACATCAATGAAAAAATAACAATTGATCTAATTCTTTCTACAATCATGTATACCTCTGATCTCGGTCTTCATCATCATCTCCATCAGTTGAGTAACAATCTCCCTCATTGGCATTGATGGAAACACTATTGATCTTGCTTTTTGCATCTTTGTTATGTCTTTACTCCCTCTGGTCTATTTGATCTTGTTCTCCCTGTATGTTCATTCTCTCTTAATCATCTTTGTGCATATTCTTCCTCTTTCTATTCTTTCAATCATTCATTCTCCCTTAGTCTTTGTATTTATCAATTATCCATTCTCCCTCTTTGACAACAATGTCAAAGGTTCATACTCCTGAAAATGTGTTTAGGCAGTGGTTAATACCTTGCATGTATTGGTAACTCTTTGTATACATAATTACTTTACACAACTTTAGGCAACACCTAAAGTGTGAACACTGGCATCAACTTATAAAATAAATATTCTATTGATTCCTATAATTGATGCAATGTGCATCTTTCTCTAATGAATGTTGGATAGGGGTAGGAGCCCTAATTTACCTCAGAGATACTTAAATGCATACTTCAGTAGTGGCTTAGTGAATATATCTACTAATTACTCCTTTGAGTTCACATACTCCAACATCACTTTCTTGTCTTGAACTTTCTATCTCAAGTAATGATACTTGATAGATGTGTGCTTGGTCTTAGAATGCATTACCAGATTCTTTAATATGTTTATAAGACTTGTGTTATTATAAAAGATAGTAACTAGATCGGTAATATCCTCTTTCATACCTTCTAGTAGTTGTTTGATCCATAAAATGTTTGCACAATTCATAGCTACAGCAACATATTCAGCCTCAGCAGTAGACTGTGATATACAACTTTTCTTCTTACTCAGCCATTTAACTAGTCTTTCTCCTAAAAAGAAAGCTCATCCACTTGTACTTTTTCTATCATCAATGTTTCTGGTCCAATTAGCATTGGTGTACACTATTAACTCAAAATTTACCCCTTTGTTGTATAGTAGACCAAAGTCCTCGGTTCCTTTCAAATATATAAATATCCTTTTCACTGCAGACATATGTGAATCCTTTAGATTGTAAGAAAATCTAGCAACAATACCAACTACGTGAGCTATATCTGGTCTTCTATGAACAACATATTATAGCTTACCAATCATTGATCGATAAAGTATCTCATTTACTTCCTTTGACTCATCTTCCTTTGATAGCTTGCAACTAGTGATCATCGTGAAATTTAAAATGGAAGCATTTGACATCAAGATATTAGGTGGGTTTTCCTTTGATTGAGCAAAATTAAAACTTTAAATTAATATTTCAAACGAGCTCTGATCTTCGTGAAATTTAAATTGGAAGCAAATAACATCAAAATATTAGGTGGGTTTTCCATTGATTGTGTAAAATTGAAACTTGAAATTAATATTTCAAATGAGCTCGGATCTCCGTGAAATTTAAAATAGAATCATTTGACATCAAAATATTAGGTTAGTTTTCCTCTGATTGAGCAAAATTGAAACTTTAAATTAATATTTCAAACGAGATCTGATCTTCGTGAAATTTAAAATGGAAGCATTTGACATTAAAATATTAGGTGGATTTTCCTCTGATTGTGTAAAACTAAAACTTTAAATTAATATTTTGATGTCAAATGCTTCCAATTTAAAATAGAAGCATTTGACATCAAAATATTAGGTGGGTTTTCCTCTGATTGAGCAAAATTGAAAGTTTAAATTAATATTTCAAACGAGCTCCGATGTTCATGAAATTTAAAATAGAAGCATTTGACATCAAACTATTAGGTGGGTTTACCTCTGATTGTGCAAAATTGAAACTTTTTTGTGACACGTTTTACTTCCGGGAGCAAAATTGAAAGTTTAAATTAATATTTCAAACGAGCTCTGTTGTTCATGAAATTTAAAATGGAAGCATTTGACATCAAAATATTAGGTGGGTTTTCCTCTGATTGAGCAAAATTGAAACTTTAAATTAATGTTTCAAACGAGCTCTGATCTTTTTGAAATTTAAATTGGAAGCATTTGACATCAAAATATTAGGTGGGTTTTCCACTGATTGTGTAAAATTGAAACTTGAAATTAATATTTCAAATGAGCTCGCATCTTTGTGAAATTTACAATAGAAGCATTTGACACCAAAATACTAGGTGGGTTTTCCTCTGATATAGCAAAATTAAAACTTTAAATTAATATTTCAAACGAGATCCGATCTTCATGAAATTTAAAATGGAAGCATTTGACTTTAAAATAATAGGTGGGTTTTCCTCTGAATGTGTAAAACTGAAACTTTAAATTAATATTTTGATTTCAAATGCTTCCAATTTAAAATAGAAGCATTTCACATCAAAATATTAGGTGGGTTTTCCTCTGATTGAACAAAATTGAAAGTTTAAATTAATATTTCAAACAAGCTCTGATGTTCATGAAATTTAAAATGGAAGCATTTGACATCAAAATATTATGTGGGTTTACCTCGGATTGTGCAAAATTGAAACTTTTTTGTGACACATTTTACATCCGGGAGAAAAATTGAAAGTTTAAATTAATATTTCAAACGAGCTCCGATCTTCGTGAAATTTAAAATGGAAGCATTTGACATCAAAATATTAGGTGGGTTTTCCTCTGATTGAGAAAATTGAAACTTTAAATTAATATTTCAAACGAGCTCCGATCTTCGTGAAATTTAAATT
>MU224691.1:1224401-1238083 GCA_018584345.1 Thuja plicata
TGAAAGTATAGGTTTAAGTAGAGTTTGTAATTTCTAGCATTCATTTTAGTAAGGAGATAAGTGTATTCTTTTCCTGCAGCACTAGTGTAGGGTTCTTTTATGCATTACTTACCTTCCTGCAGCATAAGCATAATGACTCTTTTAGGAACCTACTGCACATATCGTGCCAACCATTTCAAGTATATGTCCCTGGGTTGAAAAATTAAATGCACCTCATGATGGGAGGAATAGTCCTTAGATTGAATAAACTATTCCTAAGAAAGGCCTTGAGCATGATTATTCCACACCTATTGTGAGGTGATTCATTTTTGGCGCCACTACCGGGGACGGTGTCAAGCTAGGAAAAGTTTTGAGTCATTTTTATTCCTAGTTAGTTTTAGTTTTGTATTCCTAAAAATTGCTTCACAAGTGTGAAAAATTCAATTACATGCATCAAAGAGAAAGGTGACAAGATGAATATGGCAGATTTCTCCCAGCAGAGTCTACTAATTTGAATGAGGAAGTTGAAGAAGTTGAGTTACCCTTTGAAGATGCAAGCCCTAACTTTCCTACAGCATCTTCCTCTAGAGCAAAATCATTTGATATAAGCGGTCTTCGACCTTTTGCAGAAATCTTGGCCAGTTTCAAGATAATTCTGGCCCAAATCCACCTATTTTTAACAACCCTGTAGCTAATCCTCCTTTCCAGCAGCAACCCCATAATCAAATACCCCCATTAATGGCACACCCTACTTTCTCATTTCCTCTCCTGAGTCTTATAAACAATTCTAATCTCAAAAATATACCTACAACTGCTCTTCTGAAGTTTTACGGTCTTATAACGGAGGATCTTGACACTTTCTTGTTTGAGTTCGACATACTCTGTCGAAGATTTGACTATAATACCGATGCCCATAAGCTCAATTTGTTTCTGACAACACTGAAAGAGTCAGCCTTACAATGGTTCATGGGCTTAGGAGCTAATGCAGCAGGTACCTGGGATGAGATGCAAACTTTGTTTCTGCAGAAATACAAAGATTATTGCAAAGGGAGTGACCCAAAAGGAGATGATATCTTTAGGATGTCTCAAAATGAGGATGAAACATTGGAGGACTATGTTTCACGTTTCTTGTACACACTACAGAAGAATCCCCAGCATGTACTGGCAGAGGATTTGCAGAAACTAGTCTTCTTAAGAGGGGTATATGACAATTGTCTAGAAGCATTAGACTTAATGGCTGGTGGAGACATATCCCAATCCTCTTGGGATGACCTTAAGAAAATCTATCTCAACTACTCAAGGTCAACTGTGAAGAAAGGTAGAGGATACAGGGCCACAGTCACAAAATGGATTAGTTTGGGCGTTTCAAAGCTAGAGATATCTAATTTGCTCGCAGATTTCAAGAAAGATATTATAAACGATGTAGCTACACATCTTGATACATTGACTGCCAAGAAGAAACATGCAGAGGCTGAATCACAATTGGCTGAGTACTGTCCACACTACCGCAAACAAAAGAAAGACTGTGGATGTAAGCTGGTAGCGAATCTAGAAAATCAACATTTGCCAACTAATTACATGAAGATAGATGGAGACAATGACCAAGTGTTCTTCATTTATCAACATCAACCATGGGCTTCACGACAAGGTATGCCACAAGATCCTCTAGAATTTTCAAATTCTAACAATAATCAGTGGCAAAACCAAAGTTATCAGAACACTTCTCAGTACTCTCAACCCTAGTGGCCTAACCAGCAAAATAACCAGTGGCCCAATCAGCAAAATAACTAGTGGCCTAATCATAAAAATAACCAGTGGCCTAACTAGCAAAAAATCCAGTGGCCTAATCATCAAAATAACCAGTGGCCTAACTAGCAAAATAACCAGTGGCCTAACCAACAAAATAACCAATGGCCTAACCAACAAAATCAATGGCAACCACCGCAAGGAAATTGGCAGCAAACTAATCAATGGAGGGGGCCTCCACAGTGGCCTAACAAAAATTATGGTTGTCTACAATTACCACCTCCAGTGCAACCACCTACAATAATGCCACCTCCTGCAGCAACTAATGTTAATCCAAAGCCAACCCAATTTCCTGCTCAACCTCAGCCAAATCCAAACAACAAACAGCAGCAGTAGCAAATGTACACTACTGGCACTCAGCAGTGCCCTACTTATTCACTAGAGATAGCTGATATCCATTTGAGGTCTGGTACCACTCTGCCTACACCTGAATATCCTATTATCATGAAAGTTGTAGAAGCTCCTGTAGCACTACTTCCAGAAGCCACACTGCCAAATACTAGCCAGCCAACTGATATACTTAGCAGAACTACTATCCACACTTCAATAAATCCACCTTTTCCACATAGGCTAAACAAAGACAAACCTATGTCCCAAGAGGAAGAAACATTTGATATTATTGAGCAGATGAAAAATATAAACATCCAAATCCCTCTATTCCAATCTATCAAAGATATACCTCTTTATGGAAAGGATATTAAGGAAGCATGCCTTAAGAAGCCAGGACGGAAGAAGAAAGACCCTCAAATAGTACATGTTATAGGGAAATTAGCAGATATCATGTTAGGGAAGGTGGTAATACCAAAGTATTCAGATCCTGGTAGTCCAGTAGTCGACCTGATAATAAATGGACAAACTGTGAAAAATGCTTTAGTTGATTTGGGAGCAGCAATAAATGTGATGACTAAAGATACAATGCATAGGTTAAGCATAGAAGGTTTAAGAACAACACCCATAGTGTTACAACTGGCTGATAGTTCAACTATTACCCCAGATGGTCTCATAGAAGATGTGGTAGTTACCTTGGATTCATGGGAGTATCCTGCTGATTTTCTTGTCCTATCACCTAAAGTAAACTTTGCGGGCTATCCTGTAATCTTGGGAAGACCCTAGATAGCCACCACTGATGCCAAAATTAATTGCAGATCAGGTAGTATGACAATTTCAGATGGTCAAGCTAGAAGGAAGCTATCCCTATATCCTCCTGCCCAGCCCCAGCCAGAAATGGAGGAACCTATTTGGCCAGACTTAGGGGATGAGGAGGAAGAGCTGAATTCAGTAGCCCAACTCATGATGTTGCATAGGCAATATTTTCTAAAGATGCAAGAGGAAGATGATGTGATACAGAGCATTCTTACCAATGAATGCATTGTGGCTAAAGATGTTTTAGAGAGTTTTGTTTTATAGCTATGTACCTATGAAGACTGTGTGTATCCAGCAACCCCTGAAAAATTTGATCAATTACTGACAAGTGAAATAGCTACAAGTCTAGTGCTCGAAGTGTCAATGGTAGAGATAAAAACAATAGTGGAACTTTCCCCTGGTCATAACCTCCATGTAAACAAGAAGTTGTCCCAATCATAGTTGGCAATGTTAACCAAGATCCTCAAGCAGCATGAAAAAGCCTTTGCATGGGATTATGGGGATATGGAGGGACTAAACCCTAAACTCTGCACCCATAGAATCTATATCAGTGATGAAATCTTGCCACTTTGTCAACCTCAGAGGAGAATAAATCCTGCACTAAGAGAAATAGTTAAAACTGAGTTGCAGAAGTTGTTGGATGTTGGATTCATCTATCCAATCTTTGATAGCAAGTGGGTATCACCATTGGTCATTGTACCTAAGAAAGGAGGTAAGTGGCAGATATGTGTGGATTACAGGGAATCAAATAATGCCACAAAGAAGGATCACTTTCCTTTACCTTTTATTGAACATGTCTTGGATAATTTGGTTGGAAAGAAATACTTCTCCTTTCTAGATGGATACAGTGGTTACAATCAGATAAGCATTTCCCCTGAAGATCAAGAGAAGACAACATTCACATGCCCTTGGGGCACATATTCTTATTCAGTATTATCATTTGGATTATGCAATGTACCTACTACCTTTCAGAGAGCTGTGATCAGCATCTTTGCTGATATATCACATGATTGCATGGAAATCTACATGGACGAATTCACTACATTCGGTGTCACATTTGAGGAAGCCCTGAAGAACTTGGAGAAAGTACTAATCAGATGTGATGAACACAACCTATCTCTCAATAGTTAAAAGTGCTTTATGATTATGTAGGAAGGAGTGGTGTTGGGACATTTTATCTCCGAAGCTGGAATCTAGGTAGACCCTGCGAAGATAGAGGTAATTCTCACACTCCCTATTCCTACTAAGAAAAAAGATGTTAAATCTTTCCTAGGTCACGCTGGCTATTATAGGAGGTTTATCCAGAACTTTAGTCAAATAGCTAGTCCTCTGTACACCTTACTTACCAAAGAAGCTGAATTTGCTTGGACAAAAGAATGTGATGAATCCTTCCTGCAGCTCAAGTCACTTTTGACAACTGCACCAGTGCTTAGGGGTCCTGACTAGACTTTGCCATTTCACATACATATAGATGCTTCAGACTATGCCATAGGTGTTGTCTTAGGACAAAAGTCTAGAAACCTTGAAAATGCAATCTATTATATCAGTAAGAGTCTACATGGACCTGAGTTAAACTATACAGTGACTAAAAAAGAATTTCTAGCAGTAGTTTATGCTCTGAACAAATTTTGTCATTATGTGACTGGTTATCCCATCTTTGTTCATACTGACCATGCAAAAATTAAGTATCTTATGAAAAAACCTGCCATCATAGGCAAGTTAGCAAGATGGCTTCTTCTTTTATAGGAATTTGATATAACAATCATTGACAAGCCAGGGAAAGCAAATGTGGTAGCTGATAATCTATCCAGAATTCACCATGCTGAAGAAGATACTACTTTGATAAATGAAGCATTTCCAGATGAGCATTTATTTCATATTGCTGTCCAAAATCCTTGGTATGCTGATATAGCTAATTACCTAGCAGCTAACAAAATGCCCACACATTTCTCTTATAAAGATAAGAGGCTACTTGTAGAGAAAAGCTTCCATTTCTCTTGGATTGATAACACATTATTTTACACTGGACCTGACCAAGTCATGAGAAGATGTGTGAGAGAAGATGAGACATATGACATTTTTCATGCATGTCATAATGAACCATGTGGGGGACACTTCACAGCCAAAAGAATAGCACTAAAGATTTTAACAATTGGCTACTGCTGACCTACACTTCACAAAGTTGCAGCTAGTTATACAAGGAAGTGTGACAAATGTCAAAGAATGGGCCAACCAACAAGATCAAATGAAATACCCTTAAACCCACAGGTGGTGGTAACACCATTTGATAAATGGGGAATGGACTTTATTGGTCCAATAGACCCTCCATCCAATGGGAATTCATACATTCTGGTGTGCACTAATTACCTAACAAAATAGGCCAAAGTAAGAGCAATGAAGCATGCCAGGGACCATAAAGTTGTTGAATTTCTGTATGAAGAAATTTTACTAGATATGGCGTGCCAAGAGAACTTATTACTAATCAAGGTACCCAATTCACTTCCAATCTGATAACAGAGCTCATGAAAGAATATAATATCAGACATCGAAAGTCAAGCCCCTATCACCCTCAAGCCAATGGACAAGCAGAAGTTACAAATTAGGAAATAGAAGCAATCTTAACAAAAATAGTTCATTTGCATCGAAGAGATTGGAGCAGAAGACTATCAGAAGCCATCTGGGCATATAGAACAGCATGGAAGACCACCACAGGGTTCACTCCATTCGAATTTTTATATGGTAAAGCAGGAATGCTACCCATTGAATTTGAACATAAGACATTGAGAACAACGTTGAAGTTAAATATTGATCTTCCTACAGCACAGAAAGAGTGCTTGTTGCATCTCAATTCTTTGGATGAAATTCACAAGTCTACCCTATAGCACATGGAAATTTTCCAAAAGCAAAAGGAACAGTGGCACGACTCCCATATTAAGAGTAAGCAGTTCCAGGTTGGAGATTGGGCATTGTTGTATGATTCCGGATTCCAAGAAATACCAGGCAAGCTGCAGACATGATGGCTGGGTCCATATGAAATAAGCCATGTATTTACAAATGGAACAGTCTAGTTGACCACAATTGACCCTGTACACTTCAACCTATTAGTCAATGGACATCGACTAAAGTTGTATCACCAGCCACAGACAAAAGAAGACTTCCTGCAGCAATTCAACCAGCCAATTTTCAAGGATCAGCAGGTAATACTTCCTAGAGCAAAGGGTGTCAACCTTCTTCCTACAGCTCTTCAATAAGAATTCCTTCGAGACATGACCATAATAAAAACTTTATGTTTACATAAAGTTCAATTCTTCATTCACTTTCTCCATTCTTCTTTTCCAACTCATCTCATTCCTTAATCTTCCATCCACCCACCTCCCATGTCATCGTTTTTCTATGCTTTCAATAAAGAGAACATGCGCTGACGCATGTCGTCACCGCCATCATTCCACTCTCACCACCTTTACTGGCACGTGCAACCATGAATAGACAGGTACGAGCTTTTCAAAATTATTTCCATTTTTAGCATATAGATTTTGTTGGTTATATCGAATACTGCAATAAATGTATTGTTGCGGCATGAAGCTAGTTCCGTACCTCCCGCTAAGTCTGACAAGTGAGGACACTTTTCAATGTTTTGTAGGGGGCAGGGAAGTGTAACAATTCCTAAATTTCATTTCTATTTACTCATTAAGATCCTCAAATCTGTACTTCAGCCTTGTCTTAATTAAAATCCAGCTGCCACATCACACAAGTATCAAGTGTCGTACCTTTATTCCCAAATAAACCCCTAATTTTCAGACTAGATGTGACCCAATATTAAAACCATGACATAACTCTCACATGAATATCTATAATTCATTCTATTAAAGTACATTATTATTGTTCATACCAAGAATACCAGAAGAATGTGAAAAAGGGTCTGTGGTTTTACAAGAGGTAGTCTGAGATTCAAAAGAGAAGAAGGTAATTATCGAGAATAGAGCAGAGGTTGAATTTGGTAAGCACAAATGGGAGGCCAATTATAGTGGCACAAACCAGTAGTTCATGGTATTTTACTTTCTGATGTTGAGGCAGTAAGAATATTTAATGCCTGTGGATGGCTGGGATATTTCTTGAAATTGACATAATTTGATGAAGCAGCAACAGTATTTGCAAACACATTTGATGAAGGCCAAGCAATGGTATGGGGGTTGACAGTTGTTCCAACAGAGGAGCGAATAGTGGAAGTAACTAGTCTTCTAGCAGCAGGGGAACACTATCCCAATATGCACGATGCCAGGTCAGCTAGGGCCCAGTTTACCCTACCAGGTGACCCTCCTCTGGAGATTACTAAACAGGGGTGCAAAATAATGTCCATTCATCCGCCATATTATGAGTTGGCCACACACATTATCAGGTATTTCACCTATGAAGGAAGATTTTATAATTTGCATCTGCATCATTTTAAGTTGCTTAGTTATGTACGACATAATATCCCAATGAATGTCCCCAATTTCTTGTTTTATATGCTATGCATTAGTTCTGAGGAAACCCAGAAAGGAAATGACAATTCTGTTACTCACCATGCCCTAATGAAATTTCTCATAGAAATATCTCTTAGGGATGTCTCTCCTATGGCATGGGCAGATTTTTTCCATTATAAAACCCTGCAGCCTCAGATTGCCCCTAATGTGCAAATTGGCCAAGCTAATGCAGTTCCCCCTGACCCAGCTGCTGGGCAAGGTACCCAAGGGGCAGAAACCAAAAATTTACAAGAAGCTATGCCTTTACTCACTCATATGATCAATGTACCTACTTCCACCCAAAAAAAAGGAAAATAGAAGTTAGAAGGAGAAACTTTGATTCCTACAGCTGAGCCACGAAACCCTACAGTCTCGAGAGGGAAGAAAATGAAGTCAGTTCCTGCAGCCACTACTCCTGCAGCAGAGAAACCAAAGAGGGTTAGTAAGAAAAAGGCTATAGAGGTTGAGGAAACCCCTATAAGAAGAATCTCTAGGATGAGAGGGAATATTTCTAAAGTACCCACCGAAAGCTAGTCCGCTTCCCCCAAACAATTTGAGGAGGAAACTCCTGTTCATATTGTTCTGGATGATTCTCCCAGCCAGTCTGAGATTCTAGACATTTCTCAAAATCTGGATGAGGAGTGTGAAGCTGAGCCAAATTTATGTCAAAATGACCCAGGATTTAGTCATCAGGATGTTCCAAACTGTGAAAAAGAAACCCCTATAACTCACCAGCTAGCTTGCACAGAAACTGCCCTAGTTTCCTATAAGCGAACTTGGTTAATTAATTTCTTAGAGTAGTTATGGAGGGAACAAAGGAGGAAGAATAACCAGGATGAAAACAGTGGTCCAATTACTCTGCAAATGATTCTCTTCCAGTTATATAATAAGCATGTGTTGACAACCACTCTATGGGGAGAAGAGAAAAATAAATTGCAGAAGCTAATGGCAGAACAAGGAGAGGAAATTGCAGAATTAAAAGATCAGTTGGCAAGACAGAAACAGAGAATGGATTATGCCCTTAAGCTAACTGATCAGATAATTGCTTGTAGACCTCCACCTAGGTTCTTTACCATCTATCTAAAAGAACAATTCCTCTTATTCCAATTGATGACAACCCTCAAGGATGTAAACGTAGAGTTCAAATCAGCCCAGGAATTTTATGGTTTATACCAGACCCTTCCATCTTGGCAACAAAAATTACTCTGTGAGTTGTATGTGCATAATTTCATCATCCCTATAGAGATTGAATGGAACCCCCTACTCTACATAGGGGATATACACCTAAGGGCCCTAATGTCTTGGATGCACAACGAGGCCAACTATGATAGACAACTGGAGAATTACAGAGAACTTGAGAAAATGGAACCCCTGCCATTAAGAGTAGAAAGCAGTCAACCAGAAGTATTCCTGAGGGATTGGTTCAAACTGACATATGGGAATGTTAAAAAGGAAATAAGAGATAAAATTTTCAAGCTCAAAATAGATGTGTATGAAGAATATGACATGTCTTATTTTGTCTTCCAAAGAGCCTTAACCGGGGCCAGAAGTAGGTGGGGCAGATTATCAGAGGCATTCAAAAGGTCAGAACCACACAACCCCATTAACCTTGAAGCAGTCATACACCAAGCACCAAAATACATGGGCTTGGGTAGGCAAATCAGGCAGGAGCTCTGGTGTCCACTCACAATGCAACCACCCATGCTCCTTTGGCCCATGTATGAAATCAACCCTACCAAGCTTGACAGGTTGCAAGCGGATCACAGAAGGGAAGTTTGGGAAAGAACAGGAGGATTCTACTACTCCTTCAAGAGCCAGAGGCAAGGAAGAACTGAAGTTGGTGACTTTAGGTCAATTGCCAGAAGATGCAATGCTTGAGGACAAGCATTTGATTAACTATGGGGCAGATGATGAGGCCAAATTATTACCTTTATTTTGTATAATTTTAAATACTCTGTTCTAATTTCTGACAAGACATTTGTGAACCTAGCCAGTTAAAACTTGTGATAAAGTCTAGTTAGAACTGATAAACCATGGGTAGATATTTGTGACATATTTTGCTAATATTATACATATAGTGCAGTATTTCATATAACCATCAGATTATATGTTCTAATATCTGGATTTAATTTGATTAAGCTTGTTGCATGAATATTTCTGCATCACAACTAACTTGTTAGGAAAGGAAGCGGCTGGAGAGTGGTTGATAGCATTCAAGGAAGACTGTTAAGGACCAGCTACAATGAAGTGATCATCACCACACCAGGAGACACAGCTACTACAATGGAGGAGCCACTATTCTAGGATGCAGGGATGTAGTGCTGCTATATTCCCTCTGCACTTTATTATGTTGAACTGGTCGCCCAAGCTTTATTACCCACACCACGGGATGTTGTGTTTCCATCTTCTTCTCCAGCATGTTTTCAGAAAGATAGTTTCTTTTCTGTTTTGTAATAAGTGTTCAATCCTCTATTTATAGGGATTGGACCGATAGTTTGTAGTTAGAGAGAGAAGTTTTTGGAAGAAAACTGTTATATCTGACAGCAAGTTATTTTAAGTTTCATGTATCATTTTTATGTAATGAGTTTTTGAAATACAATGAAGTAATTCTTGGTTTACATTCTGTGTTAATAGATTAGCAGAAACCAACCAAGGGGGCCCACTTGGGAGGTGGAATAGGTTAGAATAGAATAGATTTTCTTTTAGCATTTCTAGCATTTCCCATATTTCCAGTATTTCAGATAGAAGTTACAATTTCTTCCTGTAGCATTGTACCTTGTGAATGTTCCTGCAGCATCTACAAGAATAGCTATAATGGATGTTCTAGGTTGAAAGTATAGGTTTAAGTAGAGTTTGAAATTTCTAGCATTCATTTCACTAAGGAGAAAAGTGTATTATTTTCCTGCAGCGCTAGTGTAGGGTTCTTTTATGCATTACTTACCTTCCTGCAGCATAAGCATAATGATTAAGGAACATAGTGCACATATCGTGCTGACCATTTCAAGTATACGTCCCTGGGTTGACAAGTTAAATGCACCTCATGATGGGAGGAGTAGTCCTTAGATTGAATAAACTATTCCTAAGAAAGGCCTTGAGCATGATTATTCCACACCTATTGTGAGGCAGTTCACTTATGGTAATTCTATCACCACACATTTTAGGCATGATGATGATGATGATCGGGTAGAGCTTATTCAGTATGGGGTTATCGAGCTTGGTATGATGATAATTCTTGTTGGGATGAATTTTTCACACCATGGTATACACTGTATGACTCCAAGTATTGAGAGACAATTATGGAATCCTTGTGCTGATTCAGGAATTCTAGTAGAGTTGGTTAGTGCATCGCATGTTGGCCGCATTGTATGGGATGTATTTTGTTTTCCATTCAGCCCACCTATGGAGAGCTTTCTTTTCTAAGTATTGCAGAGGTGTGGGGTGAGTGATTGGTTTGGTACGCTTCCTTTCTTGCAGGTGGAAGCCTTGTTTGACAGTCTGGGTACCTTGCCTCTTCAGTATAGTTTCTAGTTCGGGCGGCGGATCAGAGGGGCAGTGTTATGGTAGTTGGACATTTTTGGTGATTCACTCAGTATGGGCATAGGGCATCGGGGTATTTCAGCCAACTGGGGAGGTGGATGACCCTTTTTCTTATGGGATCTAGGAGGAACATACTTGCGGTTGGTATTTATTCAAGGAGTCGATTGGTGTGAGGTTTGGTTTCCTCCTACATCTAACCGTAGAGGTGTTGGTGATCTTAGTTGGAGTGAGGTTCTCAATTTGGTTAAGGACATTCTCATAGATGATGGTGACACATGGCAGATTGGTATGACTTATCGTATAGTGATTTGGGATCCTGGCATTAGACTGATCGTTGTTTTGTTGTTGTGTGAATGGCTTCATAGGTTAGGGTATAATATTTGTTTCAATTTCACATGACAGGTTGGTGGAGCAATTTCCCTAAGGTTGGTTTGGGATCTAGGTATTATGATCACAACATGCAGACATTGATTGCTTGAGGGAAAGCAATCTCTGGTAAGGGATGATTTGTAATGTCCCCTTTTCAGGGCACATTATTTCATGCCTTATAGTTAGCCTTTTCATCATGGTCTAGTGGGATAACTGAGGTTTGGCAGGTGATCAGAGGGATGTTTGGCCTAGGCATTTTCAGTTTTAGGCCAATCAGAGCAGTTTCCACAAGGTTTCCAGGGTGCTTACTATTTATAGTAAGTCGCCAAAACTCAGTTTTCCTGGCATTTTAGCAGTGGACATGGAGCGTCTCGCTGAGATATTTCCAGCAAGCTATCACACATCTTCATCTGAGTTCATTTGGCCCTCCGTTTTAATGTCAGAAGATTCCTTACTTTATTTTATTATGTCACTTTATAACCCAATGGTTATATTTATTTAAAAAGAAACTTTAAGTGGAATATGAAGAGACAAAGTGGGGAAACTGAAGAGTCACAACTACAACTTTAAAAAAAGACTTGGAGTCTTATTGTGATATGCTTAGTCTTATGAGTTTATTTTCTCTTGGAGAATCCAGAGAGCTTTAGCTTTTGGTTCTGGAACCTGAGGATGGAAACCTTCAGGCTTTGTCAGTGGATTGGACAGAAACCCAATTCATCTCCAGTGTAGATTCACAACAGAGTTCTCCATTGTATTCACAGGTTCTTTTTTTTTATTTGATATTTTGTTGCATGTTGAGTTCAAATTTGGATTGTGATAAATCCCACTATTATTTTGTAATGCAGCAATGTTGCTAAGGGTTTTAATGGAATATATATTGTTGGCTTATTACTGTTGAATCCATGGTTATTTGCATGAATGTATTTTTTTAAATCTGCATGAGATATATTTGTGAAAATTCTTGGGAAAGACCGAGTTCAGGTCATTACACTCGCTTACTCTATATGATTGTCCTAGCATTATCGTGATACAAGAGATAGTTGTTATTGACATCCCTGCTGCCTTTGGCCTCTACTTCTCCTAAAAATTTACCGCTACGATCGACGGGTACTTGTCTCTGGATTTATTGCACCTTATCCTAAGAAACAAGCATAGTTCCAAGTTCAAAATTATGACTGAGCCTCTACATGCAGAGCACATTATCTTTGAAGCTTTAACTAATTTAGAGCCCCACAAAGTAGAGCAACTTGAAGAGCTTCTAGCAAAGGAGGATATTCTAGAGTCAAAGATAGCAAAGAAGTCCCTACTCTTGAGTGATTACAACTTCAATAACTTCTTGGATTACCAGTCCACTATTCTTGGTACTTATGTCATCTATTAAGAAGGCCAACCTATTCTAAGAGTGACTAAAGATGTTGCAAGTGAAGTCGAGGATATTGAGAAATGAAGCTCTGCTCTGTGGATGTTACACTTTGATAGCAGGAGATGCAAGAAGTTTTACAGTGTTGGGGTGTGCATAACCTCCCCAACTGGTGAGAGAACCCTGAGAGCTTTCCGCTTCCAATTCCCATGCTCCAATAATGAAGTTGAATATGAAGGGTTGATCCATGACATGAGCATCATTGATCATATGAGTATCAAACAATTGAAAGTGTTCGGGGACTTAGAGCTAGTGATTCATCAATGCAGAATTTGGTGGTCACAAAGCATGTGCATATGCACTCCTACCGTCACCGAGTGTGGGATCTAATTGAAAGTTTTGATTCTTTCAACATTCAGGTTGTCCCAAGGAAACAAAACATGGTTGTGGATAACCTAGCTATGATTAGCTCTGATTTTTTCCCTACCACTAACCTGTTAAATAATGAACATGTGATCTGTTTGATTGCAAGGCCCATCGTGCTTGATAATGATCAAAATTGGTAAGTCTTCAAGAATAACAAGAAAATCGCGATTTGAAATATTAATTTAAAGTTTCAATTTTGCTCAACTAGAGGAAAACCCACCTAATATTTTTATGTCAAATGCTTCCATTTTAAATTTCACAAAGATCGGAGCTCATTTGAAATATTAATTTAAACTTTCAATTTTGCTCCCGGACGTAATACGTGTCACAAAAAAGTTTCAATTTTGCACAATCAGAGGTAAACCCACCTAATATTTTGATGTCAAATGCTTCTATTTTAAATTTCAGGAACATCGGAGCTCGTTTGAAATAATAATTTAAACTTTCAATTTTTCTCAATCAGAGGAAAACCCACCTAATATTTTGATGTCAAATGCTTCTATTTTAAATTGGAAGCATTTGACATCAAAATATTAATTTAAAGTTTCAAAAATTAATTT
>MU224691.1:1256922-1280618 GCA_018584345.1 Thuja plicata
CTGAGAGTAGCCCTAAAGAGACTCAAGTGTGAGTCTAGAGAGAGTCCTGAATTGAATAGGATTCCAGGTGAGATTCCTAGAAGAGAGTAGGAATTTCAGAGAGTTAGGTGACCTCCCCATCATAAACTAATCTGATCAAAATATATCTCTGTTAATACATTTACTCCACTTTACTTATGCTCGGTGATGTTGGTCTCTATTGGTCGGTGTCCACAGAAAACTTTAGCTCTTTCCTCAACTTGATTGAACATGACTGTATGAAGTTGCTCTTCATCAGTTTCTCTTTAGCATCCTCTTTTCATTCATTCATCCTCTCAATTCATATAATGAATTAAGTTGTCTCTTTATAGACATGATATCACCGCTGTTAGGTTCTTGATTTTCTTGATCTTGGCGTGATCCACAATTCTTGCCAATTAGATTTAAAGAAAAGCTCCCATTTTATCTCGCAGAGATCTTCTTGTCAACTAGACAAAATAACTTTAAATCCTTTACTTATCTCTGGCTTTATCTTGTCGATGAAAACAAAGATAACAACCAGTTAAGTCCATATTTAGCTCTGCCAGCTAGATATTTTGTCATTTCTGAACTCAATTTAATTTCGGTGTTTTAACTCTTTGATAGCTTTAATCAACACTTCAGTTCTCCTCGGGCTTCTCCATCAGTTTACACTATGTTTCTGGTCGTCGATTATGCTTTTGATTCTGCTCGTCAGTAATTCTCGTCGATGTTCTTGCTCGGGCATCACTGTGACTTGATTTTCGGTGATCTTTGTCCATCAGGTTCCACTAGCCGTCGGTGTTTGAAGTCACATTGTGAATGCTTGTCCTTTATGCATTACTAAAAGCATAATCTTTATCTCTTTGATTCTCTAAAGTCTTTGACACTTTGATTATAACCGATTAGATTATATCAAGTTGACATCAATAAAAATATAATCCATTATCTGATTTAATGTCTTGCATTATCCTTCTGCATTTCGCTGATCAACTTAACATCTTCAAACATTCAAACAGTTACATGTCATGAGATAATACAACTATAATGATGACTAATGATAAGGCCCAAAGATTGATAGTGGAGACTAATGTGTAATCATGAGGGAAATCCAATTACAAGGACAATGAGTTTGGATGAGATGCAAAAAAAATATGACATAAGGCAATGATAATGAAATGACCTAGGTAATTATGAGGACTATTCAATGAGAATGAGGGCTAATGCAAGGACTAGTGCATGGACTAAACTAAAGTTGAAACAAGATTCCATGTTTTTGCAACGTTTTGAAGCTCCATGTTTTGAAAGGTTTGATCAAGTTGAACTATGTTTTGAAATATTTTAGGATAATGTTTTGAATATTTTAGTGAGGTGTTCAAATTATGCAATTTTTTAACACTCACACAAGACACATCAAGTAGAATGATTATTTTTGACTTTGTAACAAACACTTCACAACCTAGGCTGGAAAAAAGACTACTTTTGAATCCCCACTTAAATTTCTCCATATACCTCAAACAAAGTGGACGAATAGAGATTCTAGTGTCACCGGCTCCCCCTTACACGGCACAAGAATCACCAAAATCTCTTATCCCAAAGGTTAAAAAATATTGAGGATGTTATGTCTCGCAATAAAGGGTATGTGTGGGGCATCTTAGTCAATCTCAAACCTTCCACACCAACAAGTATATAAGGTTTTTGGATTTCTAAAATAATGGATCATAGTAAGGGCATCCCATTTAGGGGATGCAATGACAAAATCCCTTAGGAACTCTTCCAGCCCTTATAACAAGGGTTTTACGTGTCTCAAGGATAATGGAGGAGAGCTATGACACACCACTTCTCATTGATTGGACTTTTGGTCACAATCACATTTTTATATAGCGATTCACAAGAGCTTGGCCTTAGCTCGTTACCGCTTGGGTCAATCCATTGGGGTGAGTACTTTTTTCCCACCAAGATAGGCCCTCTAATGTAAAAAACAAAATCGGGCATTGTTATCGATTTTCTGTTACACCCAAGTTCACATGAAGCGTAAGGGGAGAGGATACTTTACATAGTAGTAGATCCACCCTATGATGTGCAAGCGCACCATAAATACTAGACAAAGATGATTCATTTACCAATTAGAAAGGAAATGTGATCAAAATAGCACAAATTATGGTTCTTTTCCTCCCTGATTAAAATAAGGTGAAAATTATTGTTCATAAACCCATTAAGAAAGGAAATGTGATCAAAATAGGACAAGTTGTTGTTCTTTCCCTTCCTAATAACAAGAGACGCAAGCGTCAAAGTTCCTTCCTATAGTGGACTGCTTTAAGGTGTAGTTGATGCAATAGATGTAAAATGCATGAAGTATGTCATAGTGATATGGAGATTAGTAATCAGTAATCAATAATTTGCAGAGAGTACAAGTAGAATGATGCAAAGAAGCATTTATGACTGTGGAAGAAAGCGTTAACGCCTTTTTTCATAAGGTTAACAATTGGGACATATTTATTAGAAATTGGAAATAAGTTTATTGGGAAAAATATAATTATCACAATAAGAAAAATTAGTGAATCGTCCAATATTTCATAATAGATTTTTAAAATAAAATGATAGAATTTATTGAATATTAATACTACAGTTTGACCACTTGAATCTATACTTCCACCTGCACTTAAAATAAAATCTACATTCATATTCTAGATAGCAGATTACGCTTCAAATTAATAGATTTGCATAAAGAAAGAATCCAAATTGAAAGCACATAGAAGTTGGCAACTAATAAGCACAATATTAAAATTATAATAATCTTACTGTCAATCAAATCCCCCATCGCAAGAAATCATGGCAAGATAAGTCATATTCTCTCGGTGGAAAATGCAATAAGATAAAGACTGAAATAAGATCATATGATATATCGATTTCATTCATTTATATACACAATGGCTTAATTTACAGACAAAATTTTAATTTTGAGATTTCATTTAATACAAATAAATTGGAAAGTTGCAAGTGCGGAGCAGATAAAACAACAATCCTATTTAGCGCATATATTTTCTCTCTTTTCTTCAATGTGTATGCATGCTAAATGGTAGACAGTACATGTGTTTGACATAGGCCTGGTATTTTGAAATATAACCTCTTGTCTTTCTTCCACCTAAAATATACATCAGTATTGTCTTCCCAGCTACATTAACGCTCATTAAAGTTGTTAGAATACTTGGTCTAAAAGCACTAGCTATGTTTCTCAGTACCTAAAGTTTGTCTTCTATAATTTCTTTCTCTTTGATTTCCTGACAAAGACACATTTACAAGCTTTTATCTTTATATAATAACAGAGCCATATCAGTTAGGGTACATATTACAGATAAAACTCGAGGAATTGAGAGAAGCATACCATAGGCATTTTAACAGAAATCTACACGTTTCAAAAAGACATTGTCAATGGCTTGAAAGGTAAAATCATTCCCTATTCAGTTGCATTAGACCTTCTAGAAAAATTGTCCTGTCTATTTCCTGTATTGGCCATTTTCACTTCTAACTGTATGAAAACGTTCAAAGTAAATTGATTCAGCAACATGAGAAGTAGATGTTTGTTATATCAGTGAATCTAATATTCAAAATGAAAAAATTTAAAATCGAGCTCTAGAATTTTTTTAGAGATATGGCATTAAACATGAACTACTATTGAAGTTAGTTAAGTTACCTTCTTTCTGATGGATGATTTGAAAACAGACACAATTGATTTTAAAAATAATCTTGAAAATTAATGCCCTAACTTTTTTATTTGCAAAGACACATGCAGTTACACATATCTAGCTCTCTTTAACTTTCAAATGGATATGCAGGGCTATAAAGGAAACTATAAAGGGTTTTCCATCACCCATTTAGATCTTAAGTGCCAAACAATTTTCCATCACCCATTTAGATCTTAAGTGCCAAACAATTTTTGACACTATTTGATGCTACATTCAATACCAAATTAGGGCTTCCATATATGATCCCTATGCCAACAATATCAATTATCTACTTACAAGCTACCTTATTCCCTATGTTGGCTTCAACAACTGTGTATGAGGCAATGCCTATCTTGGCTCCAAAATTGCAAAGAGATAAAGCATCCATTGTCAAAACTTTAGCTGCTTCTCATTTTATTTATGAATCTCAGAATTAGGTATTTGTCAACATAAAAAATAAAAACTTTGATATGAATTTTCTAATTTTCTTTATGAATCTTAGAACTGCGCATTTTTAAACTTAAAAAAAAACCTAACTTTGATATGAATTTTCTAATTTCTTTATAAATCTCAGAACTGGTCGTTTATTTAATAAATTTCTCTATGAATCTCCAATCTATGCATTTTTTTTAACTTGAAAGAAACCCTACTTCGATATGAAATTTCCAATTATCCTTATGAACTTCTAAACAGTGCATTTGGACTTTAAAAAAACCATCTCTGATGTGAATTTGCATGTAGCTTTTGGTAGGTCTTTTGGATGTGGAGTTAGAGCTGGATGTTGTGATTCAAACCCTGATATATATATTAAAAAAAAGAATACGACATCGACTCCATATGAATACACAGTGGCTTAATATACAAACAAAATTTTTACTCTGAGAAATAAGCTTAAGCTTAGGTATACCCAAGTAGTGGATGAAGGGTTGGTTATGAAAATATATTTGGGAGTAGAAGGAAAGGTTTACAACAACATTCTTACGGGCGATAAATAATTTGTGGCCTATGGCAGAAGCTAGATATACCACCTTCAATTTCAAGTAGAAGGACAAAGGATGAAGTGGATATTGGAGACTAAAGAATTAAATCACCAGCGAATATGAAAATTGCAAAAATGAAAGAAAAAAATATTTTAATAATCATGGACTATAGTATAAACCATAGAATAAAATGATTGCACAGTTTTCAAAGTAGTCATTAATTTAAGAAGAAGAAAACATTAGTCTGCTTCCTAAAAAAGAGCAAAGAACAGAGTATAAAGTGTACTCACTATTTTATTTTTTTTGTCACTGTGGAGTGTAGAATATGTTCATCTGCTTCCTCTTCGTTAAGCGGATTGCTATGACATATTTTCTTGTTTGCATAAAAAAGCTAACATAGCTTACTTAGGAAGCCACACCAAACTGTTACAAAGAAATTTGAGAGAAGATTTTCCCTACATCACAAAGCAAAGGACTTCCTGAATACATAAGTTATGTTGTTTTCTATTTGGAATTGTCAATTTCTCAGAGTCGTACAAACCAGAAAGACCTATTTAAAAATGTGATTATACAATCTTTGCTATGGTAGACCCAACACTTTTTTGGCATCGGTTTGAACAGTGGAGGTCAAATTAATTCCAAGTCTTCATTTTTTGGATTTACCAAGCTATTTTCGCTAATAATTCCTATGTGGGCAGTGGTGTGTTCTTCTTGTGTACTTATGGAAGTGAAAAAAATTTGCAACTGTGTTATTCACAAATTGTTTTGGCACAGTTTGAGAATTGAGAGTAGCGTTGCAATGTTTTTCATTGAAATTGAAAAAATTGAGAAGACCAAAATAGGAGGTTAATGAGACAAGAAATGGGCTTAAGGAGGTGAAAAAAAATTGTAACCATTATTCACTGAATTTTTCTGGCAGAATGTGAGAATTGACAGGGTAGCTCTGTAATCACGAAATTCCTCTATTCTTTTCACAATTGAGACATTTTTGCTCAAGTTTTGTTTCGTGTTTGCACGAGGATCTCAGAAATTTGCCGTAATTCTGTTCAAACTGTACTAAATGTAATATTCGAAGAAAATTTGCTAGCTTTAATAATAATTATAATCATTTAATACTGAGAAGTGAGAAATTCATTAAGTTCAATCTGTATGTAGCATTATAAATACAAATTTGTATGATTTTTGTCAAAGAGTGGGTGGAAAAATTAAATAGTTTGGCAGGGTAAAAATAGTTTTTGCAAGAATAAATGTGAAGGAATAAATGGCCATTTGCAAGAAATAATATAATATGAATATGAGCCTCTTCTATGGTTTATTGAGTGTCTCTGTAGTTTGTCCACCTTGTAGAAAGAGCAGCTTATCTGACTTTAAATTTTTTTTCTTAAGGAGTGGAGAGGTGAAGTCAAAATTATTGGGTAAGATAAAAACAATTTATTTAGGCCCCGTTTGTTTGCAGGAATTTGACAGGAATTGGGTGCGGGACTTCCGCTTTTTCCCGAAATCCACCGTTTGGGACTCTATGTTGCAAACCTGGTTTAGCCTTCAAAACCCGGTTTAGGCCCTAAAATGGGCGGCACCATCTTCCCGGCGAATAGGTGGAATTCAAAATGAAATCCGGGTTTTAGGAAATTATGAACCCAATTTAATTTCGCTGTCGAGTCCGTGATTTTCAAAATAGAAAGATGCAAAACCGGAATTTCAAAACCCGATTTTGTGATAATCAGGTTTTGAGTCAAATTCCAATTCCCCAAACAAACGGGGCCTTAGAGATTTGTAGTGCCACGAAGCAAAGCAGAGATGAGAAGCCAAAAAGCAGTAATTATCCATTAGATATGAAAACATAATATTGTAAATGAAGAAGCTAGATGTGGTAACGATTTGGGTGGATTTCGCTGAAGTAAACGGAAAACGGTTTGAATCACATCCAATGATTCATTATCACGAAAGAATAAGTCTTCCCAGATATATAATTATTCCAAGAAATGTTGAGCGTGTCTTGGCATCATTTGATATGTTTAGAACTATTTGAACCAAAATTAATTCTGTGAAGAAGCAAGGAGAAATTTCTTTAGCTGGGAGTTGAACTTCTTTGCTTTCTCCAAGTGAATTGCATGACCGACACTGCTAAACACGACTAGTTCTGGCTTGTCTTTAAGATACCTGGCATATTTGAGCCGATTCAATGTGATTAATGAATAATATCATACAAATAACTAACAATGTACATCTATGCAAAATTTTAGAGTTCAAACCTCTTTAATTTGTATCCCAGCTCTAGTGGGAATATCAGATCATGTTCACCCCAAATCAATAATGTTTTGTGTAGGGTAAGTGATCAAATTTATTTATTTTTGTATGAAAGTGAAATATAAAGCAACACAACACTTTTCTCTTTGCCTTAGCACCATCAAATCAAGAATGTAGAACAAGAAAATAGAGTATGGATATTGACAATGTTTGTGGAACAGTGTTGTCAACGTGGCTGGAGAAGAATTACCTCTGAGACATACTCGCAAGTGGTAGTGAATTTATTGAATAGACGGAAACTTGTGGATGTGGATTGGCATTTGGCTCTGGTTATTCAACAGATCATCCAGTTATGCTATCTGGAATCTGTGTCTTTTATGCATATCCCTCGAGAGTGGAACAGTGTGGCTGATTGCTTGGCTAAATGAGCTTCTGAGCACGCGTTGGATTGGAATATTGTTGATCATAAGATGCTTCCCCCTGATTTATCTCATAAGCTGGTTCAACTTGTTGACCAGGATAAAGCTCTTTAGTGCTCCTTGTTTCCTCTGTTGTTCTGTACTCTTTGGTATTCAATAAAATTTTTACCCCTCTTTTTAATTTATGTAGTTTATATGGAATCAAATTCCCTCTATCTTATAATTGACTGTAAAACATGCATGTCTCTGTTGGGCATGGCTATATGTTGACCACTGAAGATGAGTTGTAACATAAGCTGGCTACAATTTTGTACCAATAGTTTTGTAACATAAGCTGGCTACAATTTTGTACCAATAGTTTTTTAAGTATTTATCAATGTATTTGACCATTTTCAGAAAAGAAATTCTTGGATACAAAACGTGTATAGTTTTCTATGGAGACAAAGGGATGAGATACCTAAAACTCTTCAATAACTACTAAAAACCATATACTAAAATCCACAAGTTTTGGAGATTGGCCGGCTTCAAAGATAAGAATAGCCTTGAAGAAAAGAAAGATGAGAAAAATTTTGTCTCAGGAAATGTCTATGTTTAATTTATTGGCTAACACATTTCACAATACAAAAATCTAGCAGAGGAACTTCTTGTTCTATCTTATGTTTTACCTAAGCTATAACAGGTAGATCAGAAGCCTTTTTGCCTGCAATTAAGTGGTTGACCAACTCAATCCTCTCCTCTCTTCTGTCTATAGCCATTTTCTATAATACATGACAAATCAAAAACTTTGCATATGAATCAAATTTTAATCCAAGAGAACATTCTAAAATACATCACTAGCAAACTACAAATGCTCAATAAGTTGAACAAATGCTCAATAAGTTGAACAAATGCAAGCAAAACGGAGAGATATAAACAAACTTACTAGTATGAAATCTTTGAGTAAACATGAAGGGACCATTTTAGGAGCCTTGAAAAAAGACATCTTCATTAATGTCTTCAGATTGGTAGCAGTCTGTGGCAGTAAAATATTTACAGCAGTCGTCAAGTCAAATATTTTGAAAAGCCCTTCCTGCAAATCCTTCTCTTCCAAAAAAAACTCCAGAAGCAACGAGGACCAACTTCTGAACTGCAATTGGGTACATATGTGCTAAGTTGTAACCGAAAAAGCCGCCATAACTTACTCCCACCACATGGAACTTGGTAACTCCTAAATTTTGTAACAGTTTTATTACACATTGCACTTGAAACATTTCTGTCTTGAAAATTTGCAACAATTCTGTTCAAACTGTACTAAATGTAATATTGGAAGAAAATTAGCTAGCTTTAATAAGAATTATAATCATTTATTACTAAGAAGTGAGAAATTCATTAAGTTCAATCTGTATGCAGCATTGTAAATACATATTTGCATGATTTTTGTGAAAGAGTGGCTGGAAAAATTAAATATTTTGGCAGGGTAAAAATAGTTTTTGCGAGAATAAATGCGAAGGCATAAATTCTCATTTGCAGGAAATAATATAAGATGAATATGAGCCTCTTCTATGGTTTATTGAGTGTCTGTGTAATTTGTGTTAGACGTGTTGTCCTTGATGTGAAAGGTGACACAATAAGTGTTGAAAGTTCAGTAATGATGAAGGCATATTTGCATTCTAAATTGGTCATTATGTTTACCTGGCAGTTTGGTTTTATTTGACTGTGACACATACTTAACTCATGATCATGTTTGTTGACTTCGGGTTACAGCAGTGAGTTGTTTTTACTTGGGCATAATAAAGCCACGTATTAAAACATTATGGTGGATTCCAAATCAAGTTTTATTTGCCTTAAGGATTTTCTATTCGAAAGAAGATACTCATTCATTTTAGGTTTCATTTTGAAACCCTTGCCTGGGCGCCGCCATGGTCAATTGCACAGTTTGGTTTGAGGTTTCTTTCTTAGATTATACTCTGGTTCTGAAATATGTTATTCAGCTTCTTCTGATGGTTACAATGATGGTCCTTTTTAATCAGAATGAGCAGTTTTTTTTTTGGTCTTCAAAACAGCAGCGAAGAGACAGAGGGATTTGTGTTCAATAATGGTTTTTCTCTGTTTTGTCATCTAAAATAGCAATAAAGGTATTAAAGATCTTCAACGTTGACAGGTATGCAAACACAGGTGTTTTATTTTTCAGCCTATGTCAAGGAAATGTTCTGTTTTTTTCAGAGCTTTGTTTTTGGGTAAAAAGAAAATTTTTATGACGAAGAAGAATGATTTTGTTAAAAAGAAAAAACTCACTTATGGATTTTGTTTGTGAAAATATTCATGGTCAATATATGTTTTATTTTCAAACAGTGGTATTTGTTTTTTAAAGAAAGAAAGGCAGTTGAAAATGGTTAACAGTTGATTAGTTGGTTCATGGAAAAATTGGTTTCATGTTGTTCAGTTTCGAAAAGACTTTGATAGTTTATGAAGCTGAAAGATTGATTCTTTTTGAAATATATGAGTTAATCCTGTCAGAGGTTTTTTGATGGAATATTGGTTTTTTGTGGAAATTCTTTGTAACAGTTACAGTTAAGTAACTAATTTTTAAACAGTTTCATCAAGTAATATTCTAAAGGGTATCCCTATTTAAGAGAGTGTAGGTGTGTGTAAAAATGTTGAAAAAGCTGAAAAAAGACACATCTATTCTTTCTTATGTATGGAGCACTTGAATTGATCTGAAAGTTTTATTATATGATTATTTATGCATATAGGTGTATGAAGTTGAAAGCATACAGTTATATGTGTATGTAATACTAGAACCATAAATACAAAAGAAGAAAAGAGGGTTGTAGCCCTAAGCAGTTGTAGCTGCGGATGTAAAGTGAAAGAGTTGTTGCTCAATAAAATTGACAGATTCCAATGGAGTGGTTTTTCTCCCTATGAAAAAACCGTATGGTTTTGAGGGTTTTCCACTCAACACAAAATCTTGTGTCTCTCTCTTTTTGTGAGTTGTCTAAACTTCCTCTGATATCTTGTTTCTTTCCTTTTCATGATCAGTTTACGTATTCAATTATTTCAATGTTAAATGTTTAGCTTTGAGTCTTGTTAAAAAGAGATCGGAATCTGCAATTTTGATTCACCCNCCCCCCCCCCCCCCCCCCCCCCTCTCTGAACTGCCATCACTTCCAACAATTTGTCCACCTTGTAGAAAGAGCAGCTTATCTGACTTTAAAGCTTTTTTCCTGAGGAGTGCAAAGGTGAAGTCAAAATTGTTGTTTATTTAGAGATTTGTAGTTTCATGAAGCAAAGCAGAGATGAGAAGCCAAAACTTGTAATCAGCCATTAGATATGAAAACATAATATTATAAATGAAGAAGCTGGATGTCGTAACAATTTGGGTGGATTTGGCTGAAGTAAATGGAAATTTGATTAGTCAGTAATATATTACTTCATTTAATGATACTTGTTAATGTTGACCCTTATGCATTGAACTATGGAGGTTTCTATATGAATGGCGAAGACCTGTGTGAGATGAAGTATGATATATTAAAACAATTAGATGGGAGGAATTGTTTAAAATTTAAATTTTATCCGATCGTTGTACTGTAAGAATGTAGTATATGAATATTTGTACAAGGAATTTATATGTTTGAGAATATTACACGACATTAATCCAAAGGTCATAGATAAGAAATTGAACGATAGTGAAAGATGCATAGTACCATAGAGTGGTTGCTTGTAAGATTGTTATGGTGTGTAAAACACTACCTTTTCCCCATCATTTAACTATAGTTGTGGAAAGTTGAATTATATAGATGAAGAAGTAGAAACAAAGAAAATAGTGACAAGTAAAAAAATATTCATTGCATTTGCTGAGAATATAGTAAAATTATTGCAATTATATAATATAGCATAATATAGGTCTCGCAGGAAATGAGAATACTTTCTGAAAATAACAATGAGTAATGCTTGGCAAATTGGGGTTATGACCTTGTCATGTAGTGTCTTGTTAAGCAATTGGATGTGTATGTTCTTTTCACTGACTGGGAGAAAAAAGAACAAAGTAAAAGTTTGCCAGGAGAGAAGAACATAAGGAAGCATAATGTAAAATTTGAGCAGAAAACTTGTAATTGACCGGGAATCTTATACCTCATAAACTATTGGAGTGTTTTTTTTAGAAGTCTTCTTAAATATTATTCTGTGTTGTCGTTAGCATTGAAGATTCATTGTTCCTGCATTTTGAGATGGGGCCACATTTTTTTTAAACCCATTGTTTTGGTATTGTTGCCTTCTTATTTGGACTAAGTTATGGAAATTGTATAGTAGCATGGAGATTATGTTTTCTTTTTGGTAAATTTTCTGGAGGACATAATTGTGAATGAAATAACAACGAATCTATAAGAGCATAAGTTGCTGCAAATGTACTTTAGGAAAATGCATAAATATACAACATTTGAAACATAAAAATTCACAAATATTTGTGACCATTAGAAGCATGTTGAAGAAACATATTGGAAATAGGAAATATAGTAGATCTAAATGATGATTATAAGCATGTAATACAGTGAATTTATTTTATGCAATGGTGGCGAAAAGTGGCAATAAACCAAAATAATATATGTTTGTGAGCCTCGGCAGCATTTAGTACCTAGTGGTGAACTGTAGAAGTACTCATTGTGTGTTATTTTAGAACAAAATTTTGAAAGTTGAAGCTGAAAGATAATAGAGGCATATAATGAAGTGTTCATTAGGGCGAGATGTATACATGATATGTTCTACCTTCAAAATCTAGGACCTGCACAATAATGTAGTTATTGCAGCAAAGTTAGTATTGTATAAGGAAGGTCAATGGAATATAAACTGTGAAGCATGAAGAGTAAGAGTGTACTTACCTTTGTTATAGTAGTTTTTATGTATTCTTTGAGCATATTGGCATGTTTGTGAGCACGAAAACCATCAATTGCATTACAAAATGGTTATAGTATGTTTATGTAAACACAAAATCGAAGTAATCCTGGAGAGAAGTAGCAAAAAACAAAAATAGTATACGTTTGTGATCATTTCAAGCGTTTCAAACATAGTATACAGTTGTTAAAGTACTTGTTCACTGTTATGTAAGAAAAAAAATTCAAAAGTTGCAGTCGAAAGTAAATATTATAAGCATCTATAGAAGTGTTAATTAGAATGAGATGTATGCATGATTCATTATACTTTCAAAATGGTGGACGTGCAAAATAATCTGGTCACTGTAGCAAAGTTAGTACTGTGTAAAATGGTAAATAAATATTATATTATGAAGCATAAAGAGTAACATTATACTTTCCTTTGTCATTGGAGTATTTTGTTTATTCTTCATTCAAAATGGCACGTGTGATCATGTTATTTTGGTTCAAAGTGACTGCAAAACAATGGATTGTTTGGTTGTTGTCGTTTGATATAATTATTTTGATATGTAGAGAATATGTGTAGTTGATCTCTTCATCACACTTTTTTCAATGAGATTTTTTTTCATCCAATGTGCCATAGCTTTCAAATCTCTAGTTGCATGTAGGGTAGTATGCATGAAATGGATTAGAGTATGCTTTTGTGGGATTTAGAAGTCCTCAAACGTGTAATAAATATGAGAATATTACTACAATGAGAGGAAAACAAATTATAACATTGAAGAGTGTAGGAATTTTTAAATAGATATCTCAAATGTTGTATGCAATAGTCTGTGAAGTGTCTCAATTGTTCTTTTGTCATTGAGCTTGCAAATATATGTCGAGAGACTTGTGCGAAGAGCATGTTTTTTATCAAGATTTTATGCAATGTTTCTAAGGAGAAAGGGTGGAATTTCATTCTTCTGTAATTGTTCCTGCATTTCAAAGTATAGTTGGGAAAATTTTGTCCATGCATATAGAGCTGTAATTGGAAATAAATTTAGTTTTATTTTTTGTAGAAATAGAATTGAAAACTGAAAGGGAAAATGTGAGTAGCAGTTAAGCGCAGAAGAATACATGTGCTTTGTCCATATTAGTTTTCCCATCCTTGATGTCTAGTATGTATTGAGAGCCTTTCTTGTTTTTCCCTACAACTACCACACCTATTGTTCCAATAGGGAAAACACTTGTACTTGTGAGCAAGTGCTTTATATTTGTGCCTAGGATGAACTTATATTCACTTAGAATTGTTTCAATTGTTTCAATTGTGTTGGATTCTTTTAAAATCAGTATGCAATCACAATCTCCTTGATTGCAATCTATTTTGGGTGCGATTTCAAATCTTGTTATAGCTATTCCCTTCCCTAGAATTATTGTTTCTTTATATGTGTGGATGAGGTTACCACCTACATTCAGTGTTACAGTCATCTCTCCTTTTGAATATGTTAAGTCGGCATGCAAGACTTCGCGTGTCTTGGTGACTCTATCGAGAACAACTTTGTATACGACAAGCACATCACCTTGAAAAGTTGTCCCTCCTTTTGTGGCATTTAAATATTCAATTTTTATGGGACTTTGATTGTTTACATTTGTCCTGGTGAAAGTGGGGAAAGGTGATGTTCATTTTTGACATTTGTAAAAATATGTAGAGAATGAAAATGTTTAATTTAATTACCTCTTTGGTACTTTTTCATCCTTTGTCTGTGCTTCACTGGTTGTTGGCATTGTTGTATTCATTGTTTCTGCAGAAAAGAAATATTTAGAAAACGAATTTTGACTGTGTTGGTAAACAGATTGTTATTTTCAATTTAACTCGAGAATACCCAAATATTTAAGAACAATTGAGTACAATAGTTGGGAAATTGTGACTAAGAAACTAATTTCCCTCTGAATTTAAAGGTACAGCTCCCTTAAGTAAATGATCTTCAATGAATATTGATCCTTCCTATTCTAACAGGGGTATGTTCTTGACCCGAGAACAAAAGAGGTAAACCAAGCTAAACCTAGACAGGAAATAGCTCAGGCAGGATAAATTCAATTATATCTTTAGCCAATTTCAAGACTTCATCAATCATATGACTTCTTAAAACTGGTAATGCAATAACCGATAATGAAAATGAAAATGCAAGACTTAAAGATTTAATGATAAAGTGACAATGAATCAATCTATTTCACAGGGACATCTCCCAAACTTAGAATAACACTAGATTTCCCCCTAATTAACTGTATCAAATCATAATACAGAATTATGGTTCAACGACAAACTGTAAATCTAATTCCAAAGAAACATTCAAATTTAATAGATAGATAAATGCAATGCAGTGGAGTAGTTAATGAAATGGCATTCAGACATACAAATTTGACTCGGCAAAATGCTATCTTTCCCACCAAAATTTAGCCGACCTTTTCATTGATTTAGAAAATAGTACATATAGGGTTCCAAAGTTGGACCGTTACAAAAGGATAACTGAAATGGTTCCACTTCTCTAACCAGAAATGATAAACAAAAGTTTATCTGTTACAATCAATATAAAAATTTAGTACAAGGGGGGAGAATCTAACTATGCTTTTGTTTTCTTCTCCTTGTCTAATTTAGCCCTATAGGCAGTGGCAGTTGTAATGATAGGGATAATCTCTTCGTGCCTATTGATATAGACATTAGTATATCTGATGAGCCATTTGGAATGTTCTTTAGCCAGGAGCTTGATCACATCCATCCTATCTTTCAGCTCTTCCATGGCTTTAAAAATGCATCCGCTCAACTATTGGAGTTCTGGCACCTTGTCCAAATGGGTGGAAGACTATTCTGTCAGCTTATGCACATAATCATAAAATTATTTTTACATACTAGCCAATTCGATCATTTCTTTGCCCTGACTGCTTGTCTATGATTCCGTGTGCAGACCTTGAAGGAGTTTAAATTCTTTGTTCTGCTCCTCCTTGATCTTGACATCTGTCTACTGCAAACCTGTTTCAGCTTGGATGATCATCTTGACCTTAAATTCCAGGATTTGAAGCCATTTGATCAAAGGCTTGTCTCCTTTCTGCAATATCTTGGCCTTTAATGCCTCCTTGGTCTTCATTTTAAACACCACATGCAGCATTACTATGCATTCTTGACATCTCACTCTCTCTGATGCGAGAGTCTGCAGATTCTTATCAATATTATTCCTCTATGTTTCCAGCCTTAGGAGAGCATTACCCAGTTGCTCAACAACTACTAGTCCCTCATATTCAAGCCTCTCAATCCACCTCTTATAGATTTTCCCGAAGTGTCTGTCCTCTTGCAACTTGGCTATGATGGCTTGGTTCTCCGCAGCACTGGGATCAAAAGTGGTTTGGGTACTGCAAATGCTTACGATCGAAGCAATGAGTTGTCTGATGAATTTAGTTATCTCAACTACTTCTGCTTTAAGTTGAAATTTAGCAGTCTTGAGCTCTTCAAGCTCTTCTTATATTACCACATTGGTAGACTTCCACCAATCTACCTTAGTATCATGACGAGCCAGCCCCATATCAAACGACTGCAACTGAAAATCGGAGGCAGTCATATCCTCGAATCTACCCTCCTTCATAGGCTTGGCCACTTCCATAGTGAAATGCCCAATTTTAGGATCTCATCCCAGTGTAGACATTATCTTCACTTTCTTTACTTTACTCACAGTGGTATTGGGTTGTAAGGCCCATGAAAGAGTCTCTTTGCTGGAAGTCACCTCTTCCACTCTCTTCCTTTTTCACTCCAGAGTATTTTCTATCCAAGATTTAGCACTAGTAACTTTGGAAGCAGAGACCAATTCTTCTATAAACAAATTCCTGATCACTGGAGGGGTAGCTCTGGGTCTGGAAGAAAATGGGTTTAGTGAAGTAGGAGAGGAGTAAACTAATCTAATGACTTGAGCAGCTTCCTGTTGCTTCCCAACCCTCTCATCCGATTCTATGGCTGAGGTATTGGAGCTATCTTCACCCACCTCTACTACAAGATGGGATCTTCACCTTGGATTATTTTGGGTCAAAGTGTTGACTTCTGTATAAACAACACTAGCTTTAACTGATTGCTCAGGTCCTGCACCTTTAGTGGGCTCTTTTGTAGGCTTGGCCAGGTCTATAGAAACTGTTTCTTCTGTCAACCCGATGTCTGGAAGTAGGCCCTCTCGACAAGTCTTCTCTAGTGGGATTTCTTTCTCAGGAGGTTCATTTCCTCCGCCCGCTAGCTGGGTTGATCCTATAGCCATAGTTGGGATTGTTATTGAAGAAGTTGTTGCAGTGCTTGAAGTATCTTTTGTCGGGGTTCGCTGAGAAGGAGGCTTCCTTTCTGACCTTTTCCTTCTACCTGCAATCTATTCAACCCACTACTCTGTTCTTTTGTAGATTCCACCCATCAAGGTCTGCAAGTCATTAATAGCTTGACCTAGCATGGGTTCAGAGCTTATAGGAAGGGGCTTAATCTTGTCCAAATATGTATTATCATGCATATGGTGGCCATCATCTTCTAGCCCCTCCATAGCAATGTTAACTTTGAACCTTTTGATTTGTTCAATAGTTAACATGGCATAGAACCTTTCTCTACTCTCTAAGTCATCTTTGCAGTTAGCCCAGTAGTCTTCAATATCATCAACATGATGAATTGCATGACTCATTTGCAATAAATCTTGGGCATAATTTATAGGATCATACTGCGGCCTCAAGACATCATATGTATTCAACTGAAACCTTTTTGAGAATGTCTTCAGAATATTCATTGCCTCAGACTGGGATGCGCAATTGTAAGCTCCAATGGTCATCGGTAAATCGTATCCCTTCTTCTTAGCATCAGCACAAATCAAATTCACTTGGAGTGCATGCCTCATCACCTCAACCAGCACGATCATATCATCAAGATATCTGGGCAACTTCAAAGGGAAGTCATCAAATCCTGCAAGACGAATATATGAGAAATCTGCAAATTGAATGAAAAAGCACCCAAACTGGCTAATAAAAGTGGATTCAGGAGAAAATCTCCTTTCTGGGCAACCTTGTAGCTCCCTGCACAGTCTCATTGTAAATGCGTTGTTAACTCTGAGATATTCAGCATAATTTTTATGTAATTGTAGGCAAGGGAAAAATTCATAGCTTTTAACATCTTCTAGGAACTCTTCTAATCTAGGAAGCCCTAGCCAAATTTGAATTGTGGCCAATATATATAAAATAATTGAAGACATGTAGAACTCATTCAGAAGCTTAGCTCTACTTAGGGCACTGGAGAGATTCTTGCTTACCATAAGAGCCCAATCAATGAAATGGTCTTGAGAACAGATCACCTGGACTAAGAAGAAATGATGTTCAAAAAAATTTAGTGTGTCACTCTCACCTCTGATCCTGTGGAGCAGTACTAAGATATCCACATTTTCTGGCTTCAAGTTCGTTCCATATAATGTTTTAGGCAACTTTACCTTGGCACTCCTCGGCTCTTGAAACCATGACTTCATTATTTCCTTCTTCCACACCGCCTTCTTTGCTCCATACTCGGTAACCGCCTGGCTATATGTCATTTATGAATATTTGACCTGCTCTAGAATGCACAGGGAGTTCTAGATGGAGTCTCGATCAATGGAGAGAAACACTATTTCAATGGGCAATAGAATTTACTTGGTGTTTGGATTGTATCGAGCTATACATTCTCGAACCAGCTCGGGAGCTTGAATTGTGACGGGAAAACTAGCGGCCTTGACCAACCCACTTTCCTTTAGTTTCTCAGTGACAGGATGCATCTGGTCTACGTTCAATCTAATTTGGAAGTTTTTCATACCGAAGAAATTCAAGGAGGTGTCTGTTATTTTATGCCAATTAGAGGGATGTCCTTCATCCCATCGAATCCTGTGAATTTAGTAGCCATGCTTCAACTGATTCTGACTTGGGATTAGGGATATCTCTCAAGAATGCAAGAGCAAGGAATGACTATAGTCAAGAGCTTCAGATTCAAACAATTTTTCAAATAGTTGGTAGTTCTTGTTTGTAATGCCTCACTGATTTTATAACTTTTGAATTCTTACCGTTTAACAGTCGAATTCTCGTGCCACGCGAATGAAAAGACTAAGACATTAATGAAAAAGTCCATTATGGAGTAAAATGGCTTTATTTGAGTTAATTACTTTACCCCCCATGGGCCGTTGAGAAACATCCTTTCACTTTAGTAACCATAACGGTAACTTTCTAGAAGTAGCAGAAAATTACTTTTCTGCTTCCCCTTTGGGTGAAGAAATACTTTTGGAGAGCTCTCTGCTCAAAAATCCATTGAGGGATAATTTCAGCCTATCGAGATGCTTGAGTGATATGTGATTGGTTTATTTGCTTTCCTTATGCCTTGGATTACTCACAAGATCAATTATTCTTCAAAAATCCTCCATTTTAATGGTTTGGCGAGAAACATACCCCGCAGGTCGAAACCCGCTTGTTGGAGTAGCAGAGAAGTCATTTTCCATTTGTATGCTAGTAAGCTTGCATCTTTAATTCTTCTTCATTCAATCATTCCTTTTGCCTAAAATATATTTGATCTGAATGCCCAAAACTTTCTTAGTCCCAAATCTCTCATTTTCAACTTTCACTGACCTTTGATACTTTTAAGTCTGTTAATTGTAGAAAATGCACTCTGTAAGTGATTTTTCGCCAAGGAGAAGCTCAAAACCAATTTTTTGCCAATGTTGCAAAAGGCAATGTTAAGGCAAAATACTTCAACTGCATATAAAACCAATGTTAGAATCCTTCAAAACATGACCTTTACTAGATTTGGGAACTCAACCTACCCAATGAAACACGATCTCAGATACAAATTCCCTCCGACTCACAAAATAGAAGGCAAATTAGGGAGATCCGATAAAGGCCTCCTAGCCTAAGAGGATAGCTAGACTCAAACTCAGGACTTACACGAAGCTTTCAAGACCACTACTACATATTAAACATCCACTTTAGTTGGAAGGTATGTAGAACAAAAGTGGGGCAACAGCTGGCTCTGTCTTGGGACTTGGACATTCACATGTTCAAGCAAGGAACTCAAATCTCTAGTTTTGCAAAGCTCAACAAAAAGGTGTCTCACAACAAAACTAAAGCAAACACAGAAAGGAAAGTAGGAAGGAAATTGAACTAAGGAAAAAAAACAAGAACTAAACATAACTATTGTATAATACAGGGGTTACCTGTTTTAAATTTAGGTCTGATACAACTTCAAGTCCTGACCATTATATGTTAGGGGTAGTGCCTCGCCATCTGAATAGGTCAATTTAAAATAATTCTTCTCAAAATCTTGGTGAATCTTGAAAGGTCCTTTCCATAGTGTTTCAAATTTTCCATGCATGCCTTTGGGCGCCTTGCGCTTGTCCCATAACAACACCATATCTCCCTCCATAAATTTCTGGGGTCTTCTCTTTTTATCAAATAAGTTCTTCACATGCATTTGATGTCATGTGATATGATCTACCATTTTCTCCCTTTCCTCTTCAATTTTGTTCAAGTAAAGAATCCTCTTTTGTAAACCATCTTCATATATACCATCTTCTACTGTTGTTCTCAGTTTGCAAGTTATCAATTCCAATGGCAATGGAAGGCTGGCTTCGATCCTGTAGACAAGTGCAAAAGGAGATACACCAATGGCTCTTTTAGGAGTCACTTTGTCTGTCCAGAGGGCTTCATGGATTTTCTTGTGCCAAGTTCTCTGGACCCTAGTTGTTTGCTACAATATTTTTCATGATGCTCACCAAATTTTTGTTACTGGACTCAGCTTGACCATTTCTTTGAGTGAAATAGTCAGATGAGTGACTGATCATAATACCATACTCAAAACAAAATTCGGCAATTTCCTAAGAAGAAAAGTATGTGGCATTATCCATAACTAACTTAATAGGTACACCAAACCTTACCAGGATGTTCTCTTTGATGAACTCACATACTACCTCTGAAGTAGTTTTCTTGGTTGCTTTTTCCTCCACCCATTTCGTGAAGTAGTCAGTCGCAATGATTATGTAGGTATGGCCTGCACTAGACGTGGGATTTATAGGACCAATAAAATCAAGACCCCACTGTTGAAAAGGACCTTCAATTATCACTGTTCTAAGGGGTAGTGTTGCTAACTATGGTTTTCCAATAAACATTTTACATTTCTCACATCTCTCTACCCAATGATATGCATCTCTAAACATTCTCATCCAGTAATAGCATTGTCTCAATATCTTGAATGTAGTAACTGACGAGGAGAAATGTCCCTCGCAAGCTTCATCATGAAACACCCTGAACAGCTTCTCTTGTTGTTGTTTGTCAACGCACCGGAGGAAAGTTCCATCTATAGATCTCTTATACAATCTATCTTCCCAAATTATATATTTAGAAGATTTTAGTTTTAGATCTCTTCTTTGCTTCGAAGTCAATCCTTCAGGGCATGAAACCATATGTCAAGAAATACACAATATTTTCAAACCAGGGATCTTGCATACTTACTGTTAGGACCAATTGTTTATTTTCAGGGTCTTCATCCACTTGGTTTTTTGCCATCACTTTGCACAGTGTATTTCCTCTCACCAGCTTAGTGGGCTTGATTTCTATGTCATATTCCTGAGTCTTAGCCACCCACACTCCTCTGTTATTACATCCCATGTCCTGTTGAGTCAATATGCTTTTTATTGCAATGTCAGGCACATATACAAGAGAGTGAGAGTGTAGAATCTAAAATTCTTTAAAGCTTTTACTAGTGCGAAAGCATGTTTTTTAGTCTGAGAGTATTTTAGCTCATGATTTTTTAGAGGCATGCTCATGAAAGCAATAGGAGCTTGTATTCTTTCCTCATTCTCCTGCATGAGGATGGCTGATAGAGTGTGTTCAGAGGAATAAAAATAAATTATGAAATCCTTCTTGTAATCTGGATGACATAACACTTGGGCATTCGCTATGGCATTCTTGATGCTTTTGAAAGCTTGTTTACCAGATTCATTCCACTTGAAATTTACATTTCCTTTTATCATGTCCACTATGCATTTGGTAATCTCAAAAAAATCTGGAACAAACCTCCTGAGAAATTCTACCTAACCCAAAAATGATTTCACTCCAGTTGTGTTCATAGGTAAGCTCAATTGTTGGATTGCTCTCACCCTTTTTGGATTAATTCTTATGCCTTCTTGGGAAACAATGTGACCCAGCAATTTCCCTTCAGTCACACAACAAACTGACTTTGGGATTCACTAAAATCTCGTCCTCTCTACACCTTTGCAATACTCTCCTTAAATCATTTATATGATCTACTCTTTTTCTGGAAAACACAGTAAGATCATCCAGATACCTACCAATTATTTTTTTCTTCATATCACTAAAAGAAAGATCCATACCTCTCTGAAAGTAGCTCCAGCATTGATCAACCCAAATGGCATTCTGTGGTATTTGAAAGTGCCCCATGGAGTCGTGAAAGTTTTTTTATGCTGGTATGCTTTCTCCACTTCTATCTGATTATACCCTAAGAAACTGTCTAACATGGACATCATCTCAGCTCTGGCCACAGTCTGTAATAATTGATCCATGTTGGGGAGGGCGTAATTATCTTTCAGAGAAGACTGGTTAATATTTCTGAAGTCTATGCAGATCGTTATTTCTTTTTTCTTCTTCCTCATAGGTATGATATTCGCCACCCAGGTAGAGTGATGGATAGGGTAGATAATCCTTGCTTTAAGAATTTTATTCACTTCCCTAAATATTGCATCAGCAACTTTGCAATTGTAATTCCTTTGTTTTTGCCTGAACGGGGCAGCCTCCGATTTTAAGGGAATCTGGTGTTTGAATTTCCTGTTCATAAAAATTTTTAGATCTTCATAATTCTGAGAGAAAACATCTTGGTATTCCAAGAAGAGTTTCCTAGCCTCTTCCCTTTCTTCTTCAGTGCAGCATTTCCCAATATTGATCATCTTGGGGTCCTTTTCACTTCCGATATTAATTCCTTCATACTTGCCAGTGGTAGGACCTCTTTCAATTCTCTTCTTCTTAACAAATGTATCATGTCTGTTGAAGATTTTTTCAAGTGTAACTAAGTGGGGAGGGATGATATTGCCTTGCAACTGGATGACCTCTGACTTGTCCTTCTTCCGCTTGTCATGATGGTTTTCCTTATGATCACCAGGAGCATCTTTATGGAAGTTTCCACCGCTCTCCAAAATGAGGAGGAGGTTCTTGTCATCTTCAAACACTTGCCAATCTTCTACATTATCAGGCACAGATGGTCGATACACAACCTCTACTTGGTACTTCTTATCCTTGAACTCTTGGTGAGGGAGGAGTAATGAGGCTAACACTACTAAAAAATCCACCTTGGAATTCAATTCTCTCAGTACAAATTCAATAAAGAATGAATCCAATGCTTCTATTTCATCCCATACTCTGTTCCTGTAGTTTTTTAATCTGTGATTTTTTTATAGAGTATTGATTCTTGACTTGGCGCATGATTAACTTCACGTCACCTCAAGCTCTCAAGATTTTCACACCCTTCTCTTTTGTAGCAATAATGCCTAACAATAGGGCTTCATACTCAACTATATTATTGGTGTTTCCAAACTCCAATTTATAATACATGGGCTCACATACTCCATCTAGTGATATCAAGACCACGCCTGTTCCAGATCCCGATGATGCACAGCTACCATCAAATTAAAGAGTCCAGATATGGGGTAGCTTTTCTTCAACAGAAGATTGTTTTTCTTCTTCTCCAGGTTCCATTTCCTCACCATGATCATTAGTAAACACCATATAGTTACCAAATTCTAATTCTTGATACAAAATTTGGGCTTTAGGGTCATCAGATTTCATCACTGTAAACTTAGCTTTCTCTTCCAGAACCAGTTTTATCCTTTTATTACCCACTGGAATTAAGGCTTGAGACCAATCCAGGTTTATTTCCCCTCCTAGGTGTGTGTGTGTAAATAGGTACCTGTTGAAAATGACACAAACACTCAATAGGTCATTGCATTAGCTCAAATGGTTAGTCAAAACGTTAGAAACCACTAATATCGACCCATTGCCTGCTAACTAGGAGTGTAATTAATAACATATCAGCCCTCAGAATATGCTACTGATCAGTGACGAATACAACCTAGCATGAAGGATTTTTATTTAAAAACAAGCTAAAAGACATGAAAAACAAGTATTCTAGCTTTAAAACATGAATTGAAAACAATAAACTAGCATGCTAAAATGGATGAAATGTGAGTCTAGAGTGAATCTAACAGCATAACAATGTATTTTTGATCTAAGGTGAAGGCTTATTTTCTCTCAAAATAGGCTTCTATTTATAGAAGAATGGGAGAGAGGGAGAGAGAGGGGACAAAGTTCATTTATGAACTTGGAGGCTCATAAATGAATATGTAAGAGCCTTTAATGCCCAAGGCATTAATAAGGCATGGGAGAGACATGGGCTTAAGGCATCTTTATTAATGAAGGCATTAA
>MU224691.1:1297337-1324222 GCA_018584345.1 Thuja plicata
TTTGATTTGATTTGATTGGTCAAAATTGATTTAAATTGTATGGCTATAATAGTTAATATAAATCAGTGATAAAAATCACCTAGGATATTAAATTGATTAAAAGAATTATGCCAAGCAGTAACAGGGTTTTTTGGACATAAATTGAGGGTATGATCACACTTAGGGCAAATAGGGTCTATAGTTGCGATAGACCAAATTCAGGTGGTTACACTAGGTCTCTGCAAAAATTCCTACTTAGCAACAAATTATAACTAACGGGTATATCAGCAACAAGTATTGTTAACAACATTTTCTTCTCAGGGTGTGCTACTAGGGCCACTTGGGCATCTTTGATTTGGCCAACTAGGGGTACTTGTTTGGAATCCATAGAGTAACACCTACCATGGGATTTAGTGAGGGTAAGACCTAAATCTTTAGCTACATTCGATGGCATTACATTGTCAAAGGCTCCTGAGTCTATTATGCAATTGCTTAACTTGCAACCATTAATATATAACAACACATAGAATGGGTCAAGCTTTTGGCCTGGGGAAGTAGCCAACACAGATTGATCACCTTGATTAATTGGGTCTGCAAATATAGACTCATTTTCTATAGTAGTCATGACATTATGGTTTAAATTTTGATTCCCCTCTTTACAGTTATCTACTAGCTTTTGTAATTCTACAGGATTAGACTTAAGATAGTCTTTGGAGGAAATCTGAATTTTGGAATCTCTACAGAATTGAATAATGTCAAAATATTTTTTCTCCTTACCTGGTTGTAGAATCCTTACTCCTTGATTGGCCTCTTTAGAATGGGAGGTAGATGTCTCATTATTTTTAGGTGGAGGTGTTGAAGTAGGGCCTTTATCCTTCTGACTCTAGGTTAAGACTATATAGGAGGTCCCATCTATGGTAGCTTAACATGTTTCTCCCTGTTCTGAATCTGATTCATACTCTAAATATAAGTTTTTAGAGTTGCCATGTGAGTATGAATCTGGTTCAACTCCAGACACTCCAGCATTCCATTCCTCAGTCTGATGCATTTACCAAGAATGAGCTACATTGAGACAACTTTCTCCATCATGATCTGTAGTTAAGTGGAAGGCACACATGTTTCCCCTTTTAGGAGGAGCTTCTATACCTAACCTCTATGGTGGAACAATTAGTTGTAATGTCTTTCCATCGACATTCCTCCCTTCATTATTTCTTCCAGGCTGCTCTTGAAAGTTTCGCTGATAGGGATTATTAAATCTAGGAAGCTGCCTCTTGAAGGCGATGAATTCATTGGATAATTTTTTAATCATCTCATCTGATGATGTGGTGTTACTAGTACCAGCTCTAGATTGTATTTCTCTTTTCCATTTTCCCATAGATATCAAGTGGTCTTCTAACTCCACCACAATCCTTTGGGCAAGGTCCAAAGTGGCTGGATTTGTTCTTCTCAAATCATAACTAATGTTGGGAGGCATAACACTTATGAAAAATGCACTCAAACTCCCTGCAGTAGTCCTGTCGGCTACTGGGATACGATTTACAAGCTTGTTAAATTTATCCACAAAATCCCTCATACTATCTGAAGGCTCTTTCTTGATAGAATTCAATTGTGTCAGTAAGGCATGTTCATCTTCAATGGTTTAAATCTTCTTTCAAAAGAAGCTCTCATAGAAGCCCAATCTATGATAGAATAATTGGGAAAGTGATGGAACCAATCAGTAGCACCTTTAACAAGTGTTTCAATGAATAATCTGGCGGCCACATCTTCTCGCACTGCTAAGATATTAACTGAAGCAAAGAATGCATCAATGTGTTCATCTATAGATACTTTCCCATCTCCAGAGAATTTGGGGAAATTCTTTCTTGAACCTGAGGGAAGGGGATTATATGCTGCTAATTTCAATGGTCCAACTGCAGCGGCCCAAGGAAGTGCCATAACTACTGGAGGTACATAGGGTGTTAGATTGACAACAGAAGAAGCAACAACTCCGTGCAAAGTTAACACTTGACAAGTGGTAGACAAAAGATTTGATTGTTTGGGAGGTGAAGGAGGTCTATTTTTGCTCTCAGTATTTTTGTTCTTTCAACGGGGTACTTCAAGTAAGAAAATTGAGGTTTGCAGGTCTCTCAAAAACTGGGTCTGTGCCACCTTCCTTCTTTGCACTCCTAAGAAACCTTCTTGGCTCCAGGGCTTCAACTAATTCCATTATTTGGCTTCATGCTCTGCTTGGCGTCTTCCCCTTCTTATGTTTCTCCTTTGTATGGCTTCTTCAAGTGCTTCTATTCTAGCTTCTTCGTGCTCTAGCACTTGACTAGTGTTTCTATAGTACTCAGTGTTTCTTCTATATTTCTAGACAAAAGTATTCAATGAGGAAATGAGATCCTCTTGATCATCTTGGAACCCAAGATTCGGTTGGATAACAGGAATTATGTTTTCATGGGGAAGCACCATCTTTCCTCATGGTATGCTTCTGGTATAACGACTGTTCATGTCCCGAGTGGAGTCGCCGAAAATCTTTTGGTAAACAAATTGTTCTTTTCAATTTAACTTTAGAACACCCAAATATTTAAGAACAATTGAGTACAAGAGTTGGGAAATTGTGACTAAGCAACTAATTTCCCTCTAAATTTAAAGGTACATCTCCCTTAAGAAAATTATCTTCAATGAATATTGATCCTTTCTATTCTAACATGGGTATGTTCTTGATCCCAGAACAGAAGAGGTAAACCAAGCTAAACCTAGACAGGAAATAGCTCAGGCAGGATAAATTCAATTCTAACTTTAGCCAATTTCAAGACTTCATCAATCATATGACTTCTTAAAATTGGTAATGCAATAACCAATAATGAAAATGCAAATGCAAGACTTAAAGATTTAATGATAAAGTGACAATGAATCAATCTATTTCACAGGGACATCTCCCAGACTTAGAATAACACTAGATCTCCCCCCAATTAATTGTATCAAATCATAATACAGAATTCTGGTCCAACCACAAACTATAAATCTAATTCCAAAGAAACATTTGAATTTAATAGATAGATAAATGCAATGCAATGGAGCAGTTAAAGAAATGGTATTTAGACATACAAATTTGACTCAGCAAAATGTTATCTTTCACACCAAAATTTAGCCGACCTTTTCATTGATTTAGAAAATAGTACATATAGGGTTCCAGAGTTGGACCGTTACAAAAGGGTAACCGAAACGGTTCCACTTCTCTAACCAAAAATAATAAACAAAAGTTTTTCCATTACAATAAATATCAAAATTTAGTACAAGGGGGAGAATCTAACTATGCTTCCATTTTCCTCTCCTTCTCTAATTTATCCCTATAGGTAGTGACAGTCGTAATGATCGGGATAAGCTCTTCATGCCTATTGATATGGGCATTAGTATATCTGACGAGCCATCTGGAATGTTCTTTGGCAAGGCTCTTGATTGCATCTGTCCGATCTTTTAGCTCTTCCATGGCTTTAAAAATGCATCCGCTCAACTGTTGGAGTTCTGTCACCTTGTCAAAATGGGTGGAATAATGTTCTATCAGCTTATGCACATAATCAGCAAATGATTTCTACATACTAGCCAATCCGATCATTTCTTTTCCTTGACCGCTTGTCTATGATTCCATGTGCAGACCTTGAAGGAGTTTAAAATCTTTATTCTATTCCTCCTTGATCTTGACATCTATCTACTACAACCCTCTTTCATCTTGGATGATCATCTTGATCTTAAATTTTAGGCTTTGAAACCATTCGATCAAAGGCTCATCTCTTTTCTGCAAGATCTTGGCCTTTAATGCCTCCTTGGTCTTCATTTTAACCACCATGTGCAACATTACTATGCATTCTTCACGTCTCACTCTCTCTGATGCGAGAGTCTGTAGATTCTTGTCAATATTATTCTTCTTTGTTTCCAGCCTTAGGAGAGAATTACCCAGTTGCTCAACAACTACCAGTCCCTCAGATTCAAGTCTCTCGCTCCACCTCTTGCCAATCTGTCTGAAGTGTCTATCCTCTTGCAACTTGGCTATGATGGCTTATTTCTCTATAGCACTTGGATAAAAAGTGGTCTGGGTACTGGGAACGCTTGCGATCGGAGTGATGAGTTCTCTAATGAAGATAGTTAGGTCGGCTACTTTTGCTTTAAGTTGAAATTTAGCATTCTTGAGCTCTTCAAGCTCTTCTTCCATTACCACATTGGTAGACTTCCACCAATCTACCTTAGTATCATGAAGAGCCATTCTTATATCAAATGACTACAACTAAAAATTAGAGGCAGTCATATCCTAGAATCTACCCTCCTTCGTAGGCTTGGCCACTTCCATAGTGAAATGCCTAGTTTCAGGATCTCGTCCCAGTGTAGACATTGTCTTCACTTTATTTACTTTACTTACAGTGGTATTGGGTTGTAAGACCTATGAAAGAGTCTCTTTTCTAGAAGTCACCTCTTTCGCTCTCTTCCTTTTGCGCTCCAGAGTATTTTCTATCCAGGATTCAGCACTAGTAACTTTGGAAGCAGAGACCAATTCTTCTATAAACAACTTCCTAATCACTGTAGGAGTCGCTTTGGGTCTAGAAGCAAATGGGTTTACTAAAGTAGGAGAGGAGGAAACTAATCTAATGACTTGAGTAGCTTCTTGTTGCTTCCCAACCCTCTCATCTGATTTTTTTACTGAGGTATTGGAGCTATCTTCACCTACCTCTACTACAATAGGGGATCTTCACCTTGGAGTATCTTGGGTCAAAGTGTCGACTTGTGTATCTACAGCACTAGCTTTAACTGATTGCTCAAGTCTTGCACCTTTAGTGGGCTCTTTTTTAGGCTTGGTTGGGTCTATAGAAACTGCTTCTTCTATCAACCTGATGTCTGGAAGCGGGCCCTCTCCATAAGTCTTCTCTAGTGGGATTTCTTTCTCAGGAGGTTCATCGCCTCCACCCGTTGGCTGGGTTGATCCTTTAGCCACAGTTGCGATCGTTACTGAAGAAGTTGTTGTAGTGCTCGAAGTATCTTTTTTCAGGGTTCACTGAGAAGGAGTCTTCCTTTCCAACCTTTTCCTTCTGCTCTATTCTTTTGTAGATTCCACCCATCAAGGTCTGCAAGTCATTAATAGCTTGACCTAGCATGGGTTCGGAGCTTATAGGAAGGGGATTAATCTACTCCAAATATGTATTATCATGCATATTTTGGCCATCATCTTCTAGCCCCTCCATAGCAATATTAACTTTGAACCTTTTGATTTGTTCAATAGTTAACCTGGCATAGAACCTTTCTCTATTCTCTAAGTCATCTTTGCAGCTAGCCCAGTAGTCTTCAATATCATCAACATGATGAATTGCACGACTCATTTGCAAGAAATCTCGGGCATAATTTATAGGATCATACTGTAGCCTCAAGACATCATATGTCTTTAACTGAAACCTCTTTGAGAATGTCTTCAGAACATTCTTTGCCTCAGACCCAGATGTGCAACTGTAAGCTCCAATGGTCATCAAGAAATCGTAGCCCTTCTTCTTAGCATCAACACATATCAGATTCACTTGGAGTTCCTTCCTCATCACCTTGACCAGCATTATCATATCATCAGGATATCTCGGCAACTTCAAAGGGAAGTCATCAAATCTTGCAAGACAAATGTATGAGAAATCTGCAAATTGAATGAAAAAGCACCCAAACTGGCTGATAAAAGCCATGGCTTTAGGAGAAAATCTTCTTTCTGGGAAACCTTGTAGCTCCCTGCACAGTCTCATTGTAAATACATTGTTAACTTTAAGATATTTAGCATAATGGTTATGTAATTATAGACAGGGAAAAAATTCATAGCTTTTAACATCCTCTAGGAACTCTTCTAATCTAGGAAGCCTTGGCCAAATTTGAATTGTGGCCAATATATATAAAATAACTGAAGACATGTAGAACTCATTCAGAAGCTTAGCTCTACTTAGGGCACTAGAGAGATTCTCACTTACCATAAGAGCCCAATCGATGAAATGGTGTTGAGAAAAGATCACCTGGACTAAGAAGAAATGATGTTCAACAAAATTTAGTGTGTCACTCCCACCTCTGATCCTTTGGAGTAGTACCAAGATATCCACGATTTCTGGCTTCAAGTTTGTGTCATATAATGTTTTAGGCAACTTTCCCTTGGCACTCCTTATCTCTTGAAACCATGACTTCATTATTTCCTTCTTCCACACCACCTTCTTTGCTCCATACTCGATAACCGCCTGGCTATATGTCATTTCTAAATATTCGGCCTACTCTGGAATGTGCAGGGAGTTCTGGATGGAGTCTCGATCAATGGAGAGAAACACCGTGTCCTTGGGCAAAAAAAATTTCTTGGTGTCTGGATTGTATCGATCTATACATTCTTGAACCAGCTCGGGAGCTTGAACTACGACGGGAAAACTAGAAGCCTCGACCAACCTACTTTCCTTTAGTTTCTCAGTGACAGGATGCATCTGGTCTACCTTCAATCTTCTTTGGAAGTTCTGCATGTCGAAGAACTTCAAGGAGTTGTCTGTTATTTTATGCCAATTAGAGGTGATGTCGTTCATCCCATCGAATCTTGTGAATTTAGTAGGCATGCGTCAACTGATTCTGACTTGGGATTATGGATATCTCTCAAGAATGCAAGAGAAAGGAATGACTATAGTCAAGAGCTTCAGATTCAGACAATTTGTCAAACAGATAGTGGTTCCTGTTTGTAATGCCTCACTGATTTTATAACTTTTGAATTCTTACCGTTTAATGGCCGACTTCCCGCGCCACACAAATGAAAAGACTAAGACATTAATGAAAAAGTTTGTTATGGAGTAAAATAGCTTTATTTGAGTTAATTACTTTACCCCCCATGGGTTGTTGACAAACATCCTTTCACTTTAGTAATCGGAACAGTAACTTTCTAAAAGTAGCGAAAAATTACTTTTCCGCTTCCCCTTTGGGTGGAGAAATACTTTTGGAGTGCTCTCTACTCAAAAATCCACTGAAGGAGAATTTTAGCCTATCGAGATGTTGGAGTGATATGTGATTGGTTTATTTGCTTTCCTTATGCCTTGGATTACTCACGAGATTGATTATTCTTCAAAAATCCTCCATTTTAATGGTTTGGCGGGAAACATACCCCACAGGTCAAAACCCACCTGTTGGAGTAGCAGAGAAGCCATTTTCCACTTTTCCACCAGTAAGCTTGCATCTTGAATTTTTCCTCATTCAATCATTCCTTTTGCCTGAAATAGATTTGATCTGAAAGCCCAAAACTTTCTTATTCCCAAATCTCTCATTTTCAACTTTCACTGACCTTTAATACTTTTAAGTCTGTTAATTGCGGAAAACACACTCTGTAAGTGATTTTTGCCAAGGAGAAGCTCAGAACCAATTTTCTGCCAATGCTGCAAAAGGGAATGTTAAGGCAAAATACTTCAACTGCATATAAAACCAATGTTAGAATCCTTCGAAACATGACCGTTACCAGATTTGGGAACTCAACCTACCCAATGAAACACGATCTCAAATACAAATTCCCTCCGGCTCACAAAAGAGAAAGCAATTTAGGGAAATCCGATAAAGGCCTCCTAGCCTAAGAGGATAGCTAGACTTAGACTCAAGACTTACACGAAGCTTTCAAGACCACTACTACACATTAAACATCCACTTTAGTTGGAAGGTATGTAGAACAAAAGTGGGGCAATAGACTGAAAAGATGTAGATTATCATGTAAGGTAGGGGTTTAAGTGTACAGAGTTGTATATAATGCATTTTAGGCAGTGGAAGAACTTAGAAATTGTAGTACAGGTAGAGTATTTTTTGTATTTGTTAGTATTTGAAGAAGAATTGGAGTCTATTATTGGTAAATATTATGTATCATTTGTTGTTGGATTCATGGTGTTCATATTTTATGTATAACATACTTAGTTTATAATTGAAGAGCTTGGGGTTTCAAGTTGGAATATTGTATTTGGTGTAGTTAATGTTTATAAAAGTTGCAAGGTGGTCTGTCCAATATGCTTCTATTTTATAAATGGAGCATATATTTGTGGTTGAGTTTTTCCAGACATGGTCAATTAGTGGTCTATTTTTTGTATATGTTTTGTTCAAGATGAAATGTATGTTGTATTGTTGCATATGTTTAATGAGTCTTGTTGTGGTTGTGTTTTCTTTGGACATGTCAATTTTAAAATCACCTATAATGAAAAGATATTTTTTTTGTAGTCATATATGTGACTATTTGAGTCACGATGGTCATGATCTTTATTATGGAAGCATTGGGTCACGTATAAATATTAGAGACATTAAGGTCATTGGTATGGTGATGCAGTGTTAATTTGATAGCTTCAACATTTGTTGTTCTATGTTGCTTTGTATTGAAGACGAATAGATTTTTTGTTGCAAGAGTTGTGATGCCATGTATATGATACACTGTATAGGCGTTGTATTTTTGGAGAAGGGCATTTGTATCAGGTGGAAGCAAGTGCACCTCTTGTAAGCATAAGATGCCAGTGGACATTATGTCGTGGTCATTTACAATATCGTGTTTGTGTACATTAAAGCTATGAGTGTTTAATGTGCATAATAGTATGTGTGATGCATGGTTTGAGTAGGTTGTCCAATTTTCAAGTTCCCATTGTGCATATGATTGAAACTGAGACATCTTGTGGTTGATTTTGTTTTTGAATTTAAAATGTTTAGAATGTAAATATTTCAATAGGAAAAGTGATTCAATTGCTCTTGTTCATGAAAGTGTTGTATATGTTAACCCATGTTGTGACATGATAGTTGGATCAAATGTGAGCCCTTCCATCGTGAGTCCTTGTGATCGATGTATTGTTTGTGCACATGCTATTTGTATTGGAAATTGTTTTCTAATTCTAATTTTTCTTCTAGTGAATACTTTTGGAATGGGCCTAGCAATTTGAAGTATGGGAACCCAATCTCTTTCAATGGCCTAAATATAGTATTGAGCTAGTTATTTCTTTGCTGCTAGCCAATTTTGGGGTCATTAAATTTTATCCAAACTATATCAAGATCTTGTTGTGTTGTCTATGTCTTGAATATTCCATTTGATCCATTTATGATTTCATCTTCTGTATTGTAGTTGCCTATAAAAATCTCAACAAGAATGTTTGGTTTTAGTTCTATTTGAGTTGGGAGATTTGTTGCATGGTTGTATAGTCAGGTTGCATTGTAGTTTTTTTCTTCATGGTCAATTGCATCTAATTTAATGAGGTTTCTAGGAACTATAGATAGCATATTATTGTTGTGTACATCGACATCCTTTCTCCTATAAAATAGGTATGGAAATGTTGGGTCAATGGGTGGTGGACATAAGCAATTTTGATTGAGGTAATCAATATCATTTATCGTTTGTATGCCTATTCATATTCTATTGAGAATTGAGATGAATTGTTCATTCTTTTGTTGCATTGCCATCGTCAATGAGTAGCACTTTATATTGTCTATCCAAAAAGTGTGAGGCATTAATTCTGTTGATTTCAGTTGTTGTCAAACACAACTAAGTCAAGAACATGGAGAGCTTGATATAAGTCCCCGCAGAAAATTGTATCAAGTTTACCAAAGTACACAGTAGGCAATTGCATTATATCACGTAATAGTTTGTCAATGTAGCGCAGAAATGTTGAACCTATAGACACCCTAAAATGGACATACTTGCGACCTTACATTACAATCACTAATTTTCATCTATTAATTAATGGTTTTTTAATCATTAACTAATCATCTATTTTCTTATAATTTTATTCCCCAAATTATCTAATCAAATCCCCAAAATTAATTAAATAATTAATTTTATTTAATTAATAAACCTTAATTTATTAATCTTCATTAATTAATTAAGTTCAATTTCCTTAAGTTTAAATTTAAATATTTAAAATTACTAATTAATTCTTCTAATTAAATTAATTTAATTTCATTCAATAATTCAATTCTAAACCAAAAAGAATTCAATTATCTCACATGTTGAAAACTTTTATTACAAAAAGGAATTAAATATTCAATTAAATCCTTTCTTTAGTTCAAAAAAAGAGAACTCTTGATCAAATCTCTCATTTCATGAATTACTCCACCTACCTCTTCAGTTCAAAAAGGTAACTCCAAATTACCTCTTCAATTCAAAAGATGACTCATAATCAGTTGTTCAGTTAACCACACTTTATCTCCTCTCTCCAAGTTGTGGAGGTGGAATTTACTGATGGCTTCTCTAGTTCCCTTTGATCTCAATCGTTCATCCTCTAATCTCTGGGATTGATCTGAACCGTTCATATCATTTGTACATTCTATATAATCCACCCTTCATAACCATTTGAAGGATCCAGGATTTCAAGATTTTGTGCACCATTACTCTGCCAGATTGGTTCAAGCATCAAGCCTTCTTGTGATCACACATTCAATATCATATTCTCGACGCTCCCAAGTCATAGACATTTTCGATACCAATACTGAGCACCACACAAACATCATTTCAAAAGGAGTAGAGAGAGACAATAGAATATTTGAGGTTTGTTGGTTTGCATTCATTTGTGTACTTCCTTTATTACTTATCATTTTATTGTTCGTAGTTTCGTTCTTAGTATTTTCGATTGCTTAACCCCCATTGCAAATTAGTGCTACTAACCCCCTCGTTGATTCAATATTGTGGAGATAGGATCGAACCCATGACATTTTGGTGAACTTGACATGAATCAAATAGCCCAAATATCACTTGCAGACAATAACCAGAATCTCTCAGCCTTGGTCGTACAGTCACAATTTTTTTTTTTTCATTTTTTGTAGGATAAATCTTGTAATTTTGTAATTGCTGGAAGCTTGCCGTAATTTCCAAAAGATTACTTCAATCGATTTGTTTATTGCCGCAATCATTCTGTGATATTTCACAATCAATTTCTGGCAGTTTTTGTAATCTCTGATGAATTTTTGGCTGCATTTGATTGATCTGTACCACAATCTCCAGATGAAGACTGTAATTGAAATTATTTACTGCAATTGCCAAAAGAATACTGCAATCATGAAAAATTTTCCACAATTGCCAAAAGTTTACCACAATCACCAAAAGTTTGTCGCAATCACTGAAAGTTTTCCGCAATCACTGTAAGGTTTCCACAATCGCTGAAAGTTTTCCACAGTCATTGAAAGGTTGTTGCAATCACTGAAACTTTACCGCAATTGAGGGAAGGTATTTAATTTTTGCAATTATCAGCTTCTAAAGTTTTGTTTGAAATATTTAAAATATAACATTTAAGTAGACAAATTTACCTTTCTTATACTTTAAGTTATATTTTTTATATATACTTTCAGGATTTTTAAGAGTGGTTTCAAATCTCTAGGAGTTAAAATACAAAATCTAGATTTTGGAGGATTTTAAAAAAATTAGACTTAGTCAAATTTAAGGATTCGCATGTGTTACTAACCTTGTTGTTTCAGCTTGTGGCATGGAAATAGATCTAACAAAGCAACCTAAAATTCATTCGCTTGTGTTTTTGGTGCTTAAAATGAGCATTGCATACAAACATCTTGAAATTCACTTTTCCAATTTGGTGCTTAAAATTGACATGGTGGTTAAGAATTGAACAAAGGCAAAGAATCTTTCAAATTTGGTGCATTAAAATTGAACAAGAAAATTATCATCTAGTTTGGGCTTAAAATTGAACATTCATGCTTGTATGGATGATTAGCTTAGTTCACACTTCAAATTTTGGGGTTTAATCGATTAACCTTGTGTCTTGAGTCCTTGGTGCACTTGCACAATCTGTTAGATTAAAAACCTTTATACTTTTTAGAAAGGATTTTCTAGGGAATGCGCTTCTTCCTCGGAGAATGACCTTAAATCGGTAATCCTTCCAATAAATATATAAAAAAAACACAAGCAAAAGATCTATTTTATATCTATCCAAGATCGGGTGAGGTGTGTTGATGATATCTTGGATCAGGTGAATATTCCTAAGTCACCAGCGTAGTCAACTAGGCTCTTAAGTGAGTCACACATGTACAAACTGATTGGATAGATGCCACAGACCCTACTATAACCTTGTTAAAATAGAGTCCAACTCAATTCACCTCCAAACAAATACCTTATTATACTGCAAGGGGTTGCAGAATTTCCCCCAAAGATCCCCAACATATGTGTTCCAGAGTATTGTGTTAGTGAAAGAGATCTTCACTAGCATGGAAACAAAATCTGGTAATGGAAAAAACACTGGCACCTATGTCGTGGACCTTTGTGTCCTAGTAGTGTGACACTTTTTGTGTGAGCTAATGAACATTCAAGCATTAGGCCTATAACATTGTATTTTGAAGCCAAAATTTGACCTAGATTAATCTATTTTTCCTTGTCTCAAAACTTGTGCTAGATTACAAAACACATTGTCTATTGTACTTGTTCTATGTTCAGTTTCCAAAAATAGAAAACCAACATCAAAAACTAACAAAATGAGTCCAAACGTGTTTAATTCTAGGTTGTCAACATCAAAACTTGTTCTACAATCAAAAACCTTGTTCTAGAAATCAATTATATCAGACAGATAAGCCAAATTTGAGATCTTTTTCCAGAGTGTCTCCTTTTGCTGCAATTGCCCGCATCTTGCCACAATCGACAGAATTATACCACAATCAAGCCATTTATTGTCACTCTGGAACCTATAAATATCGTAATCAGTGATTGATTACCATAGCTGACCTATCACTTTACCACAATCAGTGGAATTTTGCTACACTTTGGCAGGAACTCTGAGCATTTGTTTTTACCTAAAAACCTTGGAAAGGTTCCCCATTTGGTGTAACATATTAGTGTCTACATCCCAGGAAAATGCAAAGAACATTGTGTGAATTTCTAAACATTAAAAGATTATCCATTCTTTGAAAGCACGATTATTTTCTAAACATTGTTAGTTCAAAAGTTCAGACTTGATTATCTTGATCACGTTATCTCAAAATCATCAATCTCTATCAGTGACTTTGTCCCAGGCATTAGTCAAAGAATCCTATTCTTACATCACTAAGTCTTTGAGATCAAGATAAATCAAAATTTATCCCTATAATTACCCTTGTCCAAACATAACTCGGATTCTCCTAGAAAGGTTATCCTTTTTTGTTTTCTTTATATCACTTGTTTTAGTCAAAACATATGGACAAAATTATATCTCACACACCTTATGGAGGGCCTTAAACTAGGTCAAAGGCTAAGAATCAACCTGATGAGTCCTATATCAACTGACTCCCCCCATGGGAACAAGATCGAGAGGGTGACCCTTTCAAAAACACAAGTCCTCTTTTCATTGAGAATCCCTATAGACCAATACTGTTCCACAATGTCACAGAGGAGGAGCTCGAAGACATAGAGAAAGACGCTTATTCTGCACAAATTGTTGACACTCTTATAGAGATAAATCCCCAATGATTCTTAGCTATTTTGATTAAGAAGGGATTCAAGCTCCCCGCCAAATTTAATGTGTCAACAATATGGCCCGAGAACCCTCTCGTAGGTCAAAATACCACTTGACCCTCTCAAATGGAACATATGATATACCAAATCTTTCCATCTTTGACGACAATGAAATTAGAGAAGACTATGTCAAAATAGACTAGCTCTACAAATCAAGCTGGTACATCATCCACACAAAGCATCACAGGCTCCCAACTAAGTGCACCCATGGTCACTAGTGTACCTCAAAATTTGGCCTCATGGCCTTTTTCATCAAGCTCTCATGCTATGTCCTTAATTCCACAAACAAGAAGCAAATCTTTTATGACTATTATGATAATACAGTCAATCCCTGCTAGCCTTGGGCTCAATACCTTTCTCCCACAGGGATCCATCTCTATGGGTTTGACATTTAGTCAATGTCCACCCAAGGTTACACCTTTGCTTCTACAGGGATCACAACAACCCCAACAGAAACAAAAACCCCAAAAACAAACACAATAGAATCAATCTTGGACCTATTGGTTCCTTTTTATGATGTAATGATTAGACATCAACCTTTTCACCTTATGACAAGATCTTAAAGAGAAGCCAACTCCAACTATTTATCAATAAAATGAAAAGGACCAACTGACAAGCATGCGTACCAAACTTCTACACTTTAGGTTCTACTAAACCAAGGGGGGAAACCCTATAACACCTTCAAATATTCCTTAAGATGTCAATCAAGTAGGAATCTCACACATGCTCAACATATCTGGGAGATACTAGATAAGTAGCTAATTATCCATTGAACATTGACCATGAAATGGAGCATGAGATGAAAAGAACATAACAACTTATAAAGATACAAGACTTATTGGAGTTTATGTCTATATGTGCAGATCATAGAAAACTTATAACTAGATATGTCACATTATAAGAAGTACCAGTCTCAGATCAATGCCTTACCCATTGGGATATACTCTTGAAACAAATACAATATACAGAGGTTGATTATTATCAAAGATTCCAAGCCATGAATACAATTATCCCAAACCCATATGGTGCAGGAGAACCCTAAATGAACCAAGTGTTCTTATGGAACCTATGGGTTCTCTCAAGGTCCTAAGAGGCCTTTAGTAATGTTAAGACATTGGGTTAGTCACTGGACCACCTTGTAAGGCCATAGTTCCAAGTTTGGCACATTATGAGCCCTTGGTCAACTATTGATCATTAATGGTCCAAAACCCTAGGAATAAATTTTTTTTGGGTTTTTCATTTTTGGATCCACTAGGGATCACAAAAATAACATTCTGACCAAGTTTGGTCACTAGATTTGCAAAATTGCAAAATATGTAAAAGTTGCTCAAAAGTTGTCAAGCAACTTTTGAGCAAACTTAACAAATTTTTGAAAAACAACTCCCAAACAGTCAAATCAGTTCAAAAATTTCATGTAACTATTGGGAGTGCCTAAAAAATCCCTTTCAGGTGGGTGGTAGGCTAATCATGTTATTTGGCATTTGAAAATTAATAAAAATAACTATTTTCTTGCATTCCTGAGAAACAATCATTGTGTACGGTCGGGTACGGATAGAAGGATATGAAAGTATAACACCAAGGGTTAGTTTTTTTAATCTTATTTCATTTTATTTTTGTCTCATATGTTGATCAATCTTGTTTTGAAAGTTATCAATTTTACAAACTCACTGCCTGTTTTGTAGGCCCTATATCAGGGTTTAGGAGAGAATTGAGTGTATTTCACTTTTCCACCATGGGAATTCAATAACCCTTGGTTTAAAGTTTGTTTATATGGTTCTCTTTAAGATTATGTAGGATAGGTTCTCCAAAATGCAGGGAGATGGAGTTACAATGATGCCCTAAGTGTATATCCTTATGTATGCACCCATCCAGAATTAGGACAGCAATCATAACTCTCAGTTGGGAATTGATCAGAGGCTCTAAATCGAAGGAGGAGACCCTTGTATACACCCTCACATGATCCAATCATTATTTTGGTATTTGGATGCATCCTAAAGGAACTTCTAGTGTAATGTAAGTGTAGGCCTAATTCGCCCTAATTATAGAAGCAATTTTGTGTATCATCCTATCTCTTTCTCATTTCTATGTTCTAGGGCTCAAGTCTCAAGTCTTAGGCCATAAAGGGTTCCTTAATCCCTAATAATTTAAGGGGGTTATGTGTAAGAATCTCATTTAAGGTCAAATTTCCTTCTGAAAAAGGCTACAATCCTAGTCTTGAGATTGTGAAGCAACTATGTCTTATAGGTTGCAAGTGAGTGAAAGAACCATTGGAACTATTTTATAGGGACCTAAATAGACCCCACCTATGAGCATAGGCCACCCTTGGTCCCTTAAGTCACTTTGGGGGTATTGTTAAGAATTTGGGTCAAGTGCATTGTGAAACCACTCTTGGTAGTTGGTGTTGTAGGATTAGTGAAACCTAGTGATTAGGTTGCCCTTGGGGTTTTGGGATTGTGATAGCCTTAACTAGTCCTTTCCCACACTTGTGATAAGTGTGAATCACTTTGGCCTATAATCAAGGATTTTGGGGTACATTGCCCTATTTGGCTCATTTAGAGGCTTCCAGTTGCCCACTTTGCAACTTCTTTCATTGGGTTATACTCTTGAAACAAATACAATATATAGAGGTTGATTATTATCAAATATTCCAAGCCATGAATACAATTATCCCAAACCCATACTACTTATGAAATCCTATTGCATACCCAGATAAATCTTTGTATTAATTAGAGCACCATTTAATTTGATCTTTGATCAAAACTCTAAAACAACTACACACATAGATAAAATCTATGCTAATGAATTGGAAAATTCATAACTCATCAAATGAACACCATGGGAGAGATTGGAACCAAGATTCTTTGTATTAAGTATGAGGACTCAAACTTCTGTTTACAAGATGTACTCAAGAACAACCACCTGAATAAAATGCTACAAACCTTAAACTTTATTTCTGGTCTTGAAACTAATCTAGTACAATTTCTGATATATTTCCCTGACTGAAAACTTTACAAAAATGTTTACAATACCAATTTTCTAGCCCCTTCCAATGATCTTGGGAATCCTTTTATTGAATAGGATTGCAAAAAGCTACGGATCAATTGGAATGAGGAAAAAATACATGACTCATACAAAAGACAAAATAACAAGTGAAGTGATAACCACTTTATTACAAGATTTTCCTAAGTCCTTTATCTTCTAACCGCATAGTTACTGCAACTACTTTAGAGTTGTTTTTAAGTTTCCACCTAGATTTTGTTGCTCTGGTCCTCTTATGTTCAATCTTTTTCCTTTACCTATCTTGTTTAAAATTTTGGGAAGCACTGCCACTTGTTGCCTTTACACCACATCATCTTCTCCTTAGTTGGCTTCATTGTATTTGTCTTTCCAAGAGGTGAACACCTCATCACTCGGCCAAGGGAAGATGATGACCTCATCCTTTTTTTTTTTAAGCTCCTCCCAACTAACCTTTGCCTTCTCAACTTCCTCTTTTCAAAAATCAAAAAATGACTTGGCGTTGTTAATAATTTCAATAGTTTGGACAAATAAAAGTGTACTTTCCAAAGTAATGATGTTGTTTTTCCTTGTTTCCAATTCATCATTCATTTGGTTCATCCATAAGGATTCTCTTTTTATCTCACCATTCTTCTTGAATAGATTTGGTAACATCTCATAATGGTCCTTTGAATACTCCTTTCTCAATGTTTCCACCCTTTTTATGATGATATTCCTCCTGATGTCCAAATCAAATAGAATTTTAAAACACTTGTAGGTGGTAGCTAGTACAATGTCCACATTATTTTCCTCCTTGGACATAGAATAAAAATACTTCAAATCTACCCTTTTTCCTTTCCACCTGTTCATAATCGGGTCTCATTTATCCTTGTCAGCATTGTAATCATTCAGTATGCTCATAATTTCCTTACCCTGCAAGTAAATGGATGGAGGATTCAAATCATCAGTAAAATGCATAAGTGTGGCATGTATCTTATCTTCATAATTTTGTTGTATACATGCCTGTACTTCTCTGAACTTTGTGCAGTCATCATTTCACTTCTTTTTTCTCTCCTCCAGCTTGGTTCTTTCAGCAACTAATCTCTCTTTTTCTAATTCCAAGTTTGTCTCTATAATAGGACTTGGTGGCATGGGGGAAGGAGGAAAATTTATAATTGGACTAGATGAGGAAGGTTGGTGTGGATGTTGTGTTATTATATTTTGAGGATAAAATTGATCTGACTATTTACCTTCTAATATAGCAATTTTATTATCCTTCTCTATGGATTTTATCCTCTCATCATTGTATGCCTTCAAAATTGTTTCCAATTGTGTCCTTAACTTTTGAATCTCTTCTTCTTTCTTTTCTTCCACTTTCAGGCTAAATTTCGCAGATTCTACTGTTAGGCCAACTGCCTCTACCCCTGAAGTGTCTGCAACTCTCCTTACTAATAAGCTGCCTGAATGCTCAGCCTGATCATTTCCATCAATTTTCCTATTTTATTTTTTCTTTATTGACCACATTACCAATGTTGCATGGTCTTCACTGAACTTAACACCTGTAGATACTTCATTGGTATGCATTGGTTTAGTTTCCTTCCTAGTGGCATCAAAAACTACATCATCAACAATATCCCATTCTGGAAGAATAAGGACTCCTTCTTTCCTAACCATTTTTTGGCCTTCTTCAGGAGAGATTTTATCAAATCGAGCCATCATTTCCTACTTTACCTCTATTTCAATTTCATCTTTATTCTTATCAGGTTGATCCTTCTATCTTTTCTGACACTTTCTTTGAATTCATTAATATGAATTCTCCAGATAAATTGAAAAAATGCCCTAGCTTTAACAAATTTATCATCAGACATAAATTCATCACTAGCTTATTTGGTAATTGGATCCAAGTCTTTTCCTGCAAACTTTGCAACTGTCAAATCCATCTCTGTGTGTTTGGGAGCCTCTGGCATCCCTTCTTTCATTTCTTGCGATGTGACCAAAATATGCCATGTATTTCCCATCTGTACCAGTTTCTCAGCAATTGCTTGTTCATCCCTGTGCAGGGGAGATTGGGAAGGGGAGTAGATATCTTCTTTTTGTTTTCCCCTTTCTTCTATCCTTTGCCTTTTTTGAGATGGCAATGATTGTGCATCTAATTCCAGGGATCTCTTTCCCTTTAAAGTGAAATTTCCTCTGTCCTTGGTAGTACCACACTATATCCCTTTTCTGCTGCAGGACATACCTACCTGGTGGAATACCTCTAGCGAGAATAGCCCTATTTAAAATTTCTTTAGCCTTTTCTGGCTCTTCTTGTATAACATTTTCTTTCTTCTGATCCAGGGCTTGCATAATATCTTCAAACATTGTCATTAAGGATTCTATCTTCTTATCCTAGGGCATAAATACTTTTAAAGGATCATATCCCTTATCAAAGTGATGAACAAAGTCCAATTTTTTCTTTTATACTAACCATTTTTCCTTTTTGATCTCTTTCTCTTGCAAGTTGTACTCATTTCTGATTATGTCCTTAGGAAAATTAAATTGGTGCTCCAATGTTACACACTTTGTTCTCTTTCTAAACATCTCACCTATGAATCCTTCATTATCAGCACATCTTATCACTGATGTTTCCATCTGATAAGGTTCAAGGTACTTATGCAAATGTGTCCATCCCCCTTTTGTGATAACAAATTGGTGTGCAATTGTAATAGTGGGGAATATGGAGCCTTTCATTTTTCCTGTTAATGCCTCCGCTTGCAACCCACCCATTTTCCTAAGTATTTCTACAATACATATATTAATGGGAACCTGATATGGAAGTACATTTGGAACTCTCCTGAAACCATAAACTTTGAACACAGTTGAAACAGGATACAAGATGATATCTCCCCAATTGTGCACTATCTGAATAGTTTTAGCATATTCTTTTGGTCTTAAAAGAGACAATAAGCCCTTGTGAATTCTTGTATTTTCTAAGAACAGCAATGCTCTGATTCTAGAGGCAAATCACCTATCAAAGGTGATGAAACTGGCGTTCTTTCTGTCCCATGACAATTCTGCACTCCATAACTGGATATGCATTTCTTCATCATCCTTAAGTCTCATTAAGTCCATTTCCTCCCCAAAATAATTTGCATTCTTATATAATATCATATGCATCAGCATAGAGTACCATCCAAATGGCCTAACTACCTTGGCCTCCTTTACTCCTATCAAACCCTGATGAATTAACTCAGCAATATGGGTAGCAAAATCAAAAATTACAGCCAAGTGTGAATGCAGGATTTAAACCATCATAAACATATATTGGATAGGCATCACTGCTTCTTCATCTTCTCCAAAAATATTACACAGGGCACTATACATTATTTTGGATCTTGAACTAAAAAGTCCAATTTGAAAGGTTCAGGTGTATTGGGGCCTACCACAATCAAACCTCCTATTTTGTTGAAAAATTCCTTCAAAGGCCCATTCCTAAGGTAATCTCTCTAAGCTTCATATACTTTTTTGAATAGATCAATATCAATATTTTCCATCTGGATAGAAGGATCATTCAACTTGAATACCTCCCTTAACTCTTCAGATGTGATACTCACCGGCATATTTCCATTTATATCCCTCAAAACCCTAGCAACGTTGTCATATGTATTGGAAATTTTAATCAATAAATCTATGCCCATAAACACAATAGGGACTATTAATTTTCCCACATCAAATTACCATATATTGGTGTCTGGAGTGAAGGCATTTATCTGACTAAAAGCTAGCTTAAACATATCCAAACCAGCTATAGTAGTCTTAGCATCTCGTTCCCATATACCCCTATCATACAAACCCTCTACAACTTCCAAATGGGAATGTACTAGGACTTACTACTTTAATTTATTTGCATCATTTTTGCATTCTTTGAGTTGATGTAAAAGATCATCACACACATTTCTCTCTAGGTAATCTACCTTTCTAGTGAAATCTCTTCTAGGAGCCATTTCTTAATTAGGGTTTCTTGATTAACAGTATCAGATTTTTCATAGAATCTACTTGCTTCTCAAAATTTAGAACCCTACTGCAATTATAACTCACAAAGCTTAGGAATATGATCGTAGGATAACCTACCCATTCTGCAAATCGTAACACAACCCAAAAATACTGCAACTTTAGCTCTGCTCCAATCACTTCAACAGTTATGAAATTTGCAAACTCAAGTGGTGCATCATATACACAATCCTATCAACTCTTTGCATTGAATTTCATCTAAGATGGCCAAACTTTCTATCATCAATTTAACCATGTTGGAAGTTTTGCGACCCAACGGTTCAATGAAACCATTTTAACACAGAGAATAACTTTAAATTAGGACCGTAGATTTCAACAATTAATTCATGCAAACCAGAAATTCACGGTTCTATCGTACGACTTCCAGAAATTCATGCAAACCACTATTAATTTTGGGCACACATCAGCTAGAATTAATGGATTATACTTTAGATCTCATGCATCTTTTTTTTAAGGCTTTAAGTCAGTCGTCAGATCAACTACAAACTGCATCACATTTAACCTTTCTTTACTATTGTGCTGGGCCCACTGACTGCCAGATGTCACTCAAAATTAATGGCTTATATGATAGATCTTGGTCATCTCATCATCAAGTCTATAAGTCAGCTGTTGGATCAAATATCAGATGCTTACCTTTTAATTCCTTCCTTATGACTTCAAACTGGACCCACTGGGACACGTGGCGCAATGGCTTAATGGCTTGATTGTTAGATCTTGCACATCTTTGTTATAATTCATTACGTCGACTGTTGGATTGATCAACACTTTAATCTTCAGTCATCTTTATACAAACAAGGCCCATGTAACCTAAAAGACACACATCACCATGGCTCAATGTCTTGAAAGATAGATCAACTACATCTTGAGGTTAAGCCATTAAGTCAACCGCCTGATTAAAAGGAAACTGCATGTCCTTTGTCTTAGCCTTTAACAAATGTCGGACCCACCAGAGACACGTGCCATCCCAACTTAATGGCTTACTGAGTAGATCAACTACATCTTGATATTAAGCCATTATGTCAACTGTTAAATTAAAAGGAATCTTAATGCGCTTTATCCATAGGTTTTAAACAAACCTCGGGCCCGCCAAGAACATGTGGCATTTAGACTTAAATGCTTAAAGGATAGATGGACTGCATATTGGCCTTAAGCCTTTATGCTAGCCATTAGATTAAAATATAGTAGCACGACACATGATGATTAAAGTAAAAGGTCTACTGGTATCCAGACTTAGGGAAAAATAAAGAGCTAAGGACTTAGGATAAAATATATGGCCCCGTTTGATGTTAAAAATACACATGAGTTTTAAAAGACTTTAAGTGACCAGATAAAGTAACTCAAAAATAGAACCTGCCTTAGCAACTCATGGTTTTAAACCAACAACTACAAACTTAAAAACAATTGCAAGGGTTTTGCAACATACAGGACCTAGCTTGAAAATTTTAAACACATGAATCAACAAGATTGGAATTTTTTTTGCACAAACCTAATAGGAGAAATCAAATGCCCCAGTATCATAATCACACACTAGGGAACCAATATAAAGTTCCATGGGCTAGATCATATGTCCCAACTCAAGGGACACAAAGGCGTAGCCTCATACCTACCATGACACAGAGGTTCAATGTCACCAATATTCCTCAATCTTAGACAGACATGTTAATCCAGCAAGTGCAAAGTCTTCAAACCCAAATGATGGACATGCAAAATTAGGGACAAACCAAGTCCTACACCGTAGAGGATTTATACCCATACCCCTTTTATCATTCACTGCACATGTCTCCATTTCCCACTCATTTCTCGGTACCCAAGTTTGACAAATACAGAGGCAGCACCAACCCTATTGAACATATCAGAGAGTTCTTTTCTAGTTGCATCGAATTCGCATATGACAAAACATACCTAATGTGACTATTCCCACAAAGTCTAGCCAGACCAGCCATGGAATGGTTCTCACACTTACCTCATGGAATTTTATCTTGGGGAGAGCTGGCCAAAAAATTCATTGCTCACTTCCCTCACAATATTGAATGCAAGGTCAACATCAAGGACCTCTGTGACATTAAAAAAAAAGATAGATAATCCTTTGTGAAATTCCTACAAAGGTGGAGGAACACTAAAAATAGAATAATATATGACGTACCTGAGCAAGACCTCATAGTCATGTTTGTTGAAAATCTGATCCCAGATATGTCATTTACCACAGAATTGTAGATGGCTCCAAACTTCAAGCAACTCATCGAATGAGGAGTTTGTTGTGAGAAAACATGGTCAAAAGGGGTATCCTTGCAAATCCTACCTAGACAAACATGAATAAAACTAAAAAGGATAAAGCCAAGTGGTGGAACAAAAACAAAAATGTCACGAGTGATGGTGTCATGTAAAGATGTTCAACTATGCCCAACCAAAGGTGTCAATGTAAGGAGCACCTATGGAAAACCAAAAACCCATGGTGCCTACTCAACAAGTGCACAATCAGACATAACCACCCCCTGTTTAAACAACAATAGTGGCAAACAATCAACCACCCGCACAATGCCCATAATGGTTTTTGTTTCCTAAACGAGACTACACACCATTAGGGGAGTCGATAGAATCAGCCTTAAGAAAGTTGATACAATCCAATGCTATCACTCTGCTTGAAATCAAAGAATACAAACATGGTGTTTTAAAACTAAAGTGGTACAATGATAATGACTTTTGCAAATTTCATCGGGTAAAGGGACACAAAACACCCAACTGCTATCGATTGAAAAATGTCATTCAAGATCTGATTGACATAGGGGTTATCAATGTCACCCATGCCTAATCAAAAGGCACCACTGATCATACAATCTTCAATGACACAAAGGGAAATCCTCTGGGTCTGGTGGGCAGTCCAAACAAGTAAACTACACCTATGCTAATGTTGATAACACCATCAACTACATCAACCCTTCAGATAGTGATGTGGCTACTATTACTATCAGAGATCCAGGTGCTAAATGTGTTGTCACCACATGTCATACCAAAGTTGTCTTGCAAGGAGTCCTTTATACATTTGCTATACTAGATAACTCTCCAACAACCTCTGATTCATAGACTATCCTTGTGGATCAGCTAAAGTGCACACCTGCCCAGATATCTATGTTCAACCTTTTGTGCATATCCCCGCAGCACAAGCAAGCCCTCGACCAAGCACTCCAAAATGCAGCTATCCCAAGGGACATAAACCCAAAAAATTTCCAAACCATGGTGAACCACATAGCTGCCAACAAGCATGTAACTTTTATAGACCATGACGTGCCACCGCACAAGCCTCTGCATAATGATCCCTTGCACTTGCTCATCCAAGTCTACAAACACGTGATCTGTAGAGTCCTTGTTGATGGTGGAGCCAGATTAAACATATGTACTTTAAAATTAATCAAACACTTGGGATATTCTGAATTCAGCATTGATGTCATGAGGAGAATCAATATCAGGGCCTATAATGAAGAAGAAGAAAGGTCTTCCAAAGGTATCATCATACTACCAGTCTGAATAGGACCATTTGTTAAGAACACCCTGTTCCAAATCCTAGACCTAGAGTTGGGATATAACATGTTACTAGGGAGACCATGGATCCACAAGATGCAATTTGTACCCTCCACATATCATCAGTGCATCAAGTTCTCATACTAGGGGGAAAATATTATCATTGAAGGAGATCCAAACTCATTCCAATACTATAACAACATCAAAATTAGTATTGACAATCAAGTGCCTTCAAACCAAGAGGAAAGCATTCCTTCCACCTCAAATTCTATTCCCAAGGATGTCACAAGAAGAGTGGAGAAGATATCTATTATCGACAAAGGATGTGGTGAGTACAGAAATGATGAAGCTTTTACCATCACCAACATGCCTTAGAGCCCAAGGTCATACGACATGCCACAACCAGTGACAACACATGAAACCCTGGAATTATTGGAATAATAGAATGGTGTGTACTGAGAGGGGAGGGGTGACTCAGTACCCTTAAAAAATTTTATCAATTAACCCTTAATGATCTTTCCTTGCATTATCGACCATATTTCTTTTATACCTTATGCATGTAATATCAAAACATAAACTTAATTATATGTAAACATTCATAAAAACATTCATGAAAGTAGTTACACATGACACAAGAATTGGTAACACAGAAAACCCCTGTTAGAAGGTAAAACCTACGGTGGGGATGAAACCCACAAAACTTCACTATCTATAGAATGGAAGGTGATGGTTAAGGCTACAAGTGTGATCACTTATGATGATCTTACCCTATTAGGAGTAACATTTTAGACTGGTTAGGTCTACTTGGTTAAGATATTTTAACAACATTGTTAAGTGTGCACTCGGTTAAGAGATTTACTATAAGACTGTTAAGTCCACCTTCTTAAAGGATTTCTTCTATTTTCTACAATTGTTAGAGAGTAGTCAAAATAGTTGTTGACCTGATAGTTGCAATCCTAAATTTCTGAATACAGATTCTTTAAGTTCACAATGTATATGTATCACCTATAGTGATTGATTAATACCTTTGTTCTGCTTAGTAGCCTTGAATCGTGTTCTTCATAGCTAAATTCATCTTTTTGTGTCCTTCTACATGAAATTATCTGTATGATCCATAGATGTCTGTTGTGGATACAATCATCATGTTCTAATTGATTACTACATCTATTTATAAAATGTATTGACCTAATTAGGTTTCACGCTTTACAATAAAAACTCTATGATCAAAGGTTTACAACTTGACCTTGATCTCCTAGTTTGCAATTTTACAATCAGTTAGAATGATTAAAACAATTACATATGCTTTACATGTTCCTCAAGAAATGGTTTTACAGCTAAGCATAAAGCTAATTATAAAACTAAAGTGTTTTATCTGACGTGTAACTCAAATCCACTTTTCTCGGAAATAAAAGTGTCTCTCAGTAGACTGGTGCTCGGGTTGCTTTGTAGTCTGTGCTCGGTGATGTCTTTGAACTGTCTATCGGTTTACTCTATAAACTGTGATCTTGGTTTACTCTATAAACTGTCTGTCGGTGATAGTGCATATCAGTGTTCATTGATTTTGGTGTTCACTTGCACTTAACATTTTTGGTGACCATTGCACTTGTCCATTTTTGGTGTACTCTGCACTTGACTAATTCAATGTCCATTGTGCTTGACTGAATGTTGTCAGTTGGTGATCATGTTATCGATAGTCCAAAAGCTATTTCCTTGTATACTAATGGAAAATATGATCCTTTAGGATTATCAATCTCCCCCTTTGGCATTAGTATCAAAAATGGATATGTGCAAACTGAAATGTTTAGTATATACACCAATTGATTACCTTGTCAATGACTCCCCCTATGTGCATGTCTCGGTATGTACATGTTTCTCCTTTGTGTATTTCCCTCTTTTGCATTTGACATGTTTTCCCCTTTTGTACATTTTCCCGTTTTAACATGTATACATATAGTATCCTCCTTATACATATAGTTTCCCCCTTTTCACATATAATTTCCCCATTTTTTTGACAATAATGACAAAGGTGTAATACTTACAGCTTTTCAAGTATGTGGGCATGGGATTTTTGAATGTCTTCCATTATCTTCTCCCATTTCTCTTGGAGGTGTTCTAGGGTCATGTATTCTAATGTGAGTCTCATGTGCATGTCATATATACTTTCGATAACAGACATCTTTGGGGTGGCAATCAATGTTTTTTCCGAAGTCATGTGTTTCAATAGCAGTGTGAGATTCAAGAGTAACATACCCTACATATCGATTACCTCATCTCTAATTCTACTTTCATCCTTTTGAAGTTCTAGTCTCAACCATTTTTCTTCTACAATCTTCTCGTAATGCAACTGGAATGCATTTTCCTCCGTTGTGAGACTTTATGCACTAGCCTTAAGATCTTCATCTATTTTGGCTATTTTTTTACTATGCTCAGTAGTGAAATGCTCTATTGTGCACAACTTTTGAACTAGTTTAACTACTTCTAATAATATTGGTACCATTGTAGTTACTAATTCAGAAAGCTTTACCTTATTTTCTGCCACTTCTTGGCTGATTTTCTCTGTAAGCTTGTATTGACACTTCTGCTCAGCATGTTCCTCAATGACCTTGTCTGTATCTACATTCTGTGATGTAATGGCATTGGCTAGAACTACTAATTGTAACACCCCAAAATTGGCACCTACTAAACCTAATCAATTTTGGTGCATTTTCTTATCTTCGAAGTCCTATTGTACTAGGCAAATTCTTCTCCTGATTGACTTTAATTGATTGAGTTTCAAATGCAGAAAACCCAAATTTGCATAATCTGACATTACATTTAATTCCTAATTCTCAAATGATTATTAGCTAAAAATCCCTATGATTAATTGATTTAATCCTAAAGTCCTAAGTGCTTT
>MU224691.1:1342718-1353372 GCA_018584345.1 Thuja plicata
AATATTTAATTCATTTATTTATTATTTGTTTTCAACATGTGAGATAATTGAATTCTTTTTAATTAAGAATTGCTTTATTTGATGAAATTAAATTAATTTAATTGAAATTAATTTAATTGGAAGAATAAATTAGTAAGTTTAAATATTTGATTTAAACTTTAGGAAATTGAGTTTAATTAATTAAATAATGGTAATTTAATCAATTGAAGCTTAATTAATTAAATAAAATTAATTATTTAATTAATATTGAGAATTGGATTAGATGATTTGAGAAATGAATTTAGAAGAAATAGATGATTAATTAATGATTTAAGAAACCATTACTTAATAGATGAAAATTAGGGTTTTAATGTAAAGTTGCAAGCCTGTCCATTTTAGGGTGTCTACAGTTACATCTTCATCCTTTTTGGGCTCATCATCTGAATCAATAAGAGTTATATCTTTGATTGTAACATCTTTTGTATCCCCTAATGATTGTAAAATCTGAGGTATGTCATCAATATCCTTAATTGCTTGTGTTGTCAGATCTACTGGAGTGACATCCTCGATGTTACTAATTAAGATGTGTTCTGGGCTCGGTGTAGCCTCCTTCTCTTCATAGTGAGGGGTCTTGGTAAGAGCCAGTACTTGCTTGGGGGCATTGAACATTTCATTCCAAGTTTTATCACTTTCTTTATCAAGCTCTATTAATCTGCCCTCTATTACTTTGTATGCTCTCATTTTAGCCGAAAATTTATTTGCATGCTTCTTCATCATTTCATTAATTTATTCAAATTTTGACTCAGGTGGCATGATTGTGACTAGGGATCTTTCCCTTATCTATTTCTCTATATGCAGTGCATAAGTCCACCTTGTTGATATTCTATCAATAAGCTCTTGTGGCATTTTCTTATTGAATTGTACTGGTACATACTTGTACAGTCATTGCCTTAACTATTGCTTCTTCAATCTTGGTTTGATCTCTGGGAGATAAGGTTATCCATTGTCTTATCTTTCAGTGTGATATGCTTCCTATCTTGATGATTGATGCTGCAAATTCATTAATTTTTTAAGGAATTTTGTTCTTTTTAGGTTGGAGTGCTTGTTCACTCTCATCCTGTTCAGTTTCATCCTTGTCCTCTTTTCCTCTAATGTATTTTCTTCTTTGCCTCGGTGCCTATTGCCTAGTTTGAGGATTTCTCTTATAATTCCTCACTGTACCTTTCTTTACCGGTGGTGAGTTAGCATCTTTTGTAGTCTAACTCCTAGTTCTTGATGCAACAATAGTTCTTGGTTTCTTTGTTGGTGGTGCATCAGATTCAGTAGACTCTGAATCACTCAATTCTTCACCTTCACCGATGGGTGACTATCCCTCGGTGTCATATTTTCATTTTGATTCTTCAATATTAACCAACAGTTTCTTTTCAAGTGTTTTTACAATCTTAGTCTTCTTTCTATCGATTTTCTTTACTACTAAGCTTGTTTTGATTCTAGCCTTAGCTTCTTCATAAGTGCCAAATCTTGGTAATGATTTTTCCACTACTTTATTTAATAATGCTTCAAAAGAATTTGTGGCTTTTTCTATGTTGATCTCATAATCTAGTGGTGGTAACCATGTTGTTCTCGGTACAGTTGGTTTTATTAAAGTGGTGTCAGTATTCGCTATGATATATGTTTCATCTTTATACTGTTCCACCAGTTGTGCAGGTATCCTCATTCTCTTCTACATTCTGCCCTTGAAGGTAGTGAAGTATTCATCCATTATAGATGTGGAAATTATCCCCTAGTGACTTAATATATTCACTAATTTATGTTTTTACTAGTCGGGTTGTGTCCCAATTGACATTACTGACATATGGGAAGAAATTTTGAAAGTAGAAAAATGTGCACATGAGGAGTGAACCAAACTTACATGAATTAGATTAGGCTCACCTAATTGTCCTCATGTTCTCCCCCAGTTGCTTCAGTAGCAGCTCAGATAACTCAAGTTGTAATCCCTTCTTTACAATCTTATAGGCAGTTTCAACTGCTCCACATGCTATGTTTTTCAACTGGCTAGCTTAGAATACCTTGTATCCAAGTACACATTCACCAAACTTAATCTATGGGTCGATGATGGAATTAACCTTTAAACCTCTATCGTCCCATACTACACTTGTCATCTTTTCAATCTCGGGGCATGAAGGATGTTTTAAAGCTTTAGCCTTGTCAGTTACTGGATAATCAATTACTGCGTGAATCACATCCTTAGTGATTGGTTTTGGTTCATCCAACCACATTTTAATGTCATGTACTCGGCTGAGTACTATCTAAATCCACTCAGTTTTAAACTCTTTCAAAAATATTAGGGTATTTGTTAACCCTTTCACCTCAATGTGTTTATGTTCATCTTTAAGGTTTCCATTTGCGCAAAGCTTATTGTAAGCTTCTTCAACCTCAAGATCGTTGATCTCTGCAATATTGCATTGAATATATGTTTGGACATCTTCAACTTGTAAAACCCTAGGAGGTATACTTGAGAACGCTCCTTGGTCATCAAGTTGTGAAGAAACCTCTGGGAAAAATTTATACTTGGGCTCTTCACAGGTTGTGTTCTTGATTAGATTAACCTTTTTGTCCTTCACATTCTTAATCTTGGAGACACATGATGTGGTTGCCATTGTTTGTGAAATCAGGGCTTCTTGTGAACAAAGACTGTGATCTCAGTGAGTCCAGATACTCATGTGATCTTTGTTGTAGATGTTGAAATTTGTTCAGAGTCGCCTTTAAATATGTTGATGATCAATCTGCAAACTTTTCGCTTTTGGTCGCTCTGTTGTTTTCTCATTTTCTCTTTGTGAGTGAATGAGCTCTTAGATGCCCTATTTATAGAAAATGACCTAAGTGGTGCAATAAATTCTTTATCTACCACTCAGTAACAATGACACTCAAGCATCATACCAACTTCATCCTCGGTGAGTGTACACTCTTGGGGTAAGTGTTAACTTCATTGCACTTTTTACATGTTCACTAACGGCGCTTGGTATATAGCGAAGACTTCATTGTCTTTCATGTGTTTACCGATGATGCTCAGTTTACATTGACAACTTGATTTTAATATGTATATCGACAATGCTCGGTATGTATTGACTGACGGGATTGGATTCACAAAATCATAACAAGTAATACCATAGTGCATCTCCATTCGTGCTAATTTGGCAGATTATCGATGTATATTGGAACTTATGTAAAATATAGATTTTGTATAGTGCAGTTCCATACTTACTTGTTTTTCTTAGGTGGGGGTGGTGATATCACCAAATCCATTGGATGAGGTGTCACCAACTATAGTGCTTGGTCCAGCATCATCTTTTCTTGAATCTTTCCTCCACATTTGATTTCTCATTCTCCTGATATCTTCAATAGTGTTTCCATTAGCAAAAGTGCTTGATTCTGTCACTCAGTCTCTGCAGTCCTTGCTTAGGTCACTGACCTTATGACGGTGTAAGTATGCCATTCCAAAGTTTGTCCAATTCCTAGACCTTTGTATCCATTTCCTCATGCAGTTTTTAGCTATGTGTCCATATCTACCACATTCTGTGCAATTTTCCCGTGTGTTGTAATCCCAAACATATGAGTTACCAACTCTTCTTGGTTGATAAGCATTTTCTTGTTCTTTTGGTTTCCATGCTTGCTTTTTCTTTGGTTTGTTCACCTTAGATCTTCATTCATGTGCTTTATGTCCATGCTTCTTACATTTATAACATTTACCTATGAATGTAGAAGTGGATTTAGGAATACCTTTAGCTTTTCTCCTGCAAACATTTGAAGCGTGGCCTGGTTTTCCATAGTGATTGCATGACTGGTTCTTTGGTCTTGGATTTGTGTAGACATCTTTTTAATCAGCTTGGTTTGATGATTCTCCATGCTTGGTATACCCTAGACAGGTATTGTTGTTGAGTCTTGTTTTCCCATTTAGAAAATCATCCATTCTTTTGGTACTCTCTTCAGCTTTCTTGATCATATCATTTTGTTGTTGTTGAATCCTTACTTCATGCTTTAGTTTCTCATTTTCTTCTCTTAGTTCACCAATACATTCCAATTTCCCATTGAGTTCTATGTTCACTTGGTTGGCCTCACTACTCATAAGAACTATTTATTGGTGATATCATGATGATGTTCAGTAAGTCTCTATATTTCAGTTCCTCTCTCTTGTAGCTTTTCATAGATCTTTCTCATTTCATCAATAGATAATTTTCTTTCTTGTTCAGCTTGTCTAACATTATTCATAACATCAATCATCCTTACCATCTATTTCTCTTGACCAATTTGTAGTACCTTTACTTTTTCTTGCAGATGTTGATTGATTTCATTCAAACTTGTAATGCTTCCTTCAGATGTGTCAGATGTATTGCTAGATGTAGATCCTGATGACTCGAACAAATTGGGTATCTCTTCTTCATGATAGTTTGTTTCATTGTTGAGAGATGCCATGACTTTTCTTTTATCTAGTATCTCTCTCATCTTGATTCTTGCTTCTTTGTATTTCTCATAGATCCACTTTTCTCAGAAATAAAAATGTCTCTCGATAGACTGGTGCTTGGGTTGCTCTGTAGTCTATGCTTGGTGATGTCTCTAAAATATATGTCAGTTTACTCTGTAAACTGTGCTCTCGGTTTACTCTGTAAACTATCTGTCAGTGATAGTGCATATCGGTGTTCATTGATTTCGGTGTTCACTTCCACTTAACATTTTTGGTGACCATTGCACTTGTATATTTTTGGTGTCCTCTACACTTGACTATTTCGGTGTCCATTGTGCTTGACTGAATGTTGTCACTCGGTAATCATGTTACCGATAGTCCAAAAATTGTTTCCTAGTATACTAATAAAAAATATGATCCTTTAGGATTATCAGGAACCTGTTCTATTTAGATGTCCACCCACCACCTTTGTCAAGTGGGGAGACATTCCATAAGAGAACCCTTTTGATTCGGATATAAACACATGGTTGTATCAAGACCCACAAGACACACTTCAAGCACACATACCTGTGTCAAGATATGGAGTCAGCTTCACAATACTGCAAAAGTTTGGGATGATGGAATGACTAGTCTGGGGGCAAGACAACAAGGTATAATGGAACTGTCTTTATCGCCAACCTAGAGAAATAAGAGAGGGTTAGGCTATGGGAAAAATAGAACCAGTTCTACCACCCGAGACATACCCATTGATCAAGAACAAGTGGCAGAGTTACACCGGGGGCAAAACCTAGAACATGCCTTGATCGGCAATATACTCCAACAGTTATTGCCATCTAAAGTGGGAACCTCTTAATCCTGATTAAACCTTAACCAAGCTATCCAAGATAACAAGGAAAGTGAGACATTAAAGATCATTCTAGTGCAAGTGATTCCCATGAGTACAAGTGGAGATCCATCCACAATTCTGAACCAACCATCTCAGACCATTCTCCTTGGTTAGTTAACACTATACACCTTGAGGATATGTTCGACCAATTAACTATAGAGGACGAGCCATGTATCGATAAAAAAGTCGATAACAATTCCTTAGGTGGTGCATCCACATCACATTCCAGGTTTGTAGGCACTATCACTATAGTCTCATTTACCCAAGTAGATTCATCCCCCCATGAGGACCTTTGTCTAGTACATACTGAACTAATAGAATGGGATCAACAAGGACAACCTGACATCGATACCTTTGAAAATGATGAAGCCATCACGAAATTCATGGGACTCACAGAAGGCATGCCATCAGGGGACCACAAAGAAAGTTTCTCTATTGACCTTGAAAGATCAACCTATTTTGGGGAGTAATTTCCTCTTTCCAGTCAAAAAAGAAAAAGAAAAAGAAAAAAAGAACAGTGAGTAAGTGAAAACCGTAAGGCGCTTTCTGACTCAAAAAATGACAAAAAGATAATAAAAGATGTATCTTCTAGTGAAAACCTCGCTGAAGCACTAAAGGATGGAAAACATGACCTCCTCCCCCTAACAAAGGAAAAGTCAGCATTACTAGCTGAGGAGACAGAAGAAGTCAACCTAGGTGATGAAAAGATCCCAAAGAATATCTACTTGCTAAAATCACTTACTTCAGAGGAATGAGAGAAATTCATTAGCTTCTTCAAAGAAAGGAAAGTCAACTTTGCATGGTCCTACTCAGACATGCCAGGCCTAGATCTGGAGCTTGTGTTGCATCACTTACTATTGTTACCAAACGCTAAACCTGTCAAGCAAAAGTTGAGAAAGATGCATCCACATGTTGCATTATTGTCAAAGCAGAGTTGAAGAAACTCCTCAATGCTGGATTCATATGACCAATCCAGACTAGATATCTAATCTGGTACCAGTAACCAAGCATAGTGTTCATATCTGCATTTGCACAGATTTTAGGGATCTAAACAAAGTTGTCCCAAGGATGACTTTCCTTTATCGAATATCGACATGATAGTAGATCTCACAGCAGGACACCAGATGCTATCACTTATGGACGGCTTCTCAGGATATAACCAAATAAGGATTACATCAGAAGCCCAACACAAAACTGCATTTACATGTGGATGGGGTACTTACTATTGGAATGTCATGCTATTTGGCCTCAAAAATGCAGGAGAAACATATCAAAGGGCTATGACCATAATCTTCCATGATCTCATTCACAAAACAATGGAAGACTATGTCGACGACATACTTGCAAAGACAATGCTCAAAAAATATTGCATACAAGTGTTGGGACCCATATTTGATAGAATGCAAGAATACAAGGTCCGACTAAATCCAAAAAAGTGTGCATTCAGGGTCAACGCAGGAAAGCTTTTGGGATTCATTGTGTCACATCGAGGCATAGAGGTATACCTAGAAAAGTTCAAGGCCATACTGGACATGCCACCACCGACCAATCTAAGGCAACTAAGGGGTTTACAAGGTAGGCTTCAATCCAATAGGTGTTTCATCGCCCAATTAGTAGACATGTGCCATCCATTCCAGCATCTACTACACAAGGATGTGACATTCATATGGACAGAACAATGTGAGCAAGCATTCCAAATATTCAAGGATTATCTATTGAAGCCTCCCATATTGGTGCCACCTGTTCAAGGTAGGCCATTACTTTTATACATCTCGACAAATAAGTCAGCATTAGGAGTGTTCTTGGCACAACATGATGACCAAGGAAAAGAAAGGGTTATCTTGTTAGAAATTAATCTTTACTTGCATTATGTAAGTAGGTGATTCCTATGGAATCCCTACACCTATTTTATCCTCTTGTGAGGATAATTCATTTTATGTATTATCCCTTGGTTGTATTATTTAAATGAGATAAACCAAGGTATCCCTTAGATTCCTCCCTAAGAGGAAATAACACAAGTAGCACACACTTTATGAATGTGGCTCACATGCACATAGGAGTTACACTTCAAACTCCTTCTTCCATCTCTACTTAAGAGATGATTCTCCTCTTTCTTTGGGGAAACACAAGCACTAGTTGTAGCACTTTGTCACTTCAAGTGACTCATTGTATGAGCTTGGCTCTCATTCTCTCTCTCTCTCACGTTCTTAGGCAATTTGCCCATTCATATTTATTCACGGGGGTTTTTTATGCTTTTCCCCCTTCAAAATCTTGTCTCCTCTTGCTTTTGGTGAATGCTCCTAGTTTTCTAATTTATTCATGGTATATCTCCTTACTCCTTGCTCTTTGGTTTAAACAATTTCCTTGCTCCTCCTTATTTTGTTATTATTTTCAACATGGTATCAGAGCAGGTTGGTTTAATCTTTGATTGAGTTTACAGGTGAAGGAGCTACAATATCTTGGAGCACTCCAATATTGGAGACTCTTGAGAGAGTGTTGAAAAAAAATCAAATTTTTTTTTGGGTTTGGCTGGTTTATCGCCAAACCCTATTTATCTTTTTAGATACATTATTGGTTTATCTCTTGGATACTTTATTGTTTTGTTCGCAGGTTTGGAGACTTTCGTTCTTGGCTTTGTTCGTCATCTTTTTTTCAAAATCTGAGCTTTAATCTATTTACTATTTTCATTAAATATCTTTAATCTAACTCCTTTTGCATGTTTTGGCTCTATACTTGCATGCTTGTTTTTTATTGATCTATCTTATTTGATCTACAGGATTCAAGATTTTAATCTCTGGTTTTCTGCAAGGTTTCATAAATCTAGTTTACAGATCTTTGCTAACATTTTTTTTCTTCTGTTCATTATCTGCAGATGCTTATATTTATCTTGTGTTGATTTTAATATGTTTTTGTCACTTTATATATCTCTGTATCCCATAAATTTATCTCAGCATATCTTTTTGTATGATCTTTGTTCTCTATTTATTCATCTCTGTATATTGGTTAAATCTCTATATATTGGATTGGTTAAATCTTTTTTTTTTTATCAGCATTATATTTACATATATCAGAACATATTACAATCTTTGTATATTGATTAGCATTATATTGATCAGCATTATATTTCAAACTTTTAATAGCTCCTTGCGTAGATTGCAACTTCTATTTCATAACTCTCTTTGCAACTTCTGGTTTTAACTCATATTGTTTCAGATAAGTAAAACGTTTTCTTTGCTTATCTCTGACTTCTTCATTTGCCATAATCTAATTTTATATTAAGGCTAAAAACATTTTAAAAGAAATAAAAAAATCTGGAGAACCATTTTCTTTCTCAGCAAATTTGAAGTAATCTAAAATGTTTTATAGCATTGGCGTTTGTCTTGCATTATTCTATTTTTATACTGCATTCTATATTCTGCAGACATTTCCTTGTTTGCTCTTAGCGCAACGCTTCATCTTTTCAACTTTAAACTTGTATCTCATACCCTTGATGCCCATAACGCACCTCTTTGGATATACAACATGCAACAAAGTAGTCAGCCATCTCTGTAGAAATTTGTTTCAATTGCAAATTCTCCTCCGTGAGTTTCTTCCTATATTTAAAGCACCATTCAATGTATCTGCAGTGTCCAATAAACCGGACGAATCCACAGGTGTGCGAGTTGAATTTTCTAACTATGTTAGGCTAGTCATCTCTCGTGAGCTGGATCTATAGCCAATCATCCTTAGCAATTGGTCCCGTTAAAGCTATTACCGAAACCCGTGCAAAGCTGGACCTGGTCTACACAAAAGTTTTAAATGGTCTAACCCGATGTTTTGTCCAAGAGAAAGTGAGCTACCTGAATGATGCGAATGCAGATAACTCCATATTCGGTTCTGCTGATGTTTTCAAAAATAAAAATTTAAAACCAGAAGGAATTAGGTACCTCGTATTCTGGAGACTAAAGTTGCGCCAAAATATTGGCCATTGTCGCGAGTAAAGATCATTGTTGGGAGTTACATTGTGTGGAGCAGTATCGTGAATATATTTCCTATGCATGATTGCATGTTGGACAACATAGAATCTTCCTGGTAAAGTCTCTAGCAATGGGCATGGTATCTAATACTCATATATGAGCATTGCCTTTTTCCATACGGTTTTTTTTTTAATCAAACTTGTCAGATTTGTAACGGTTCTTCTGTAGGTGAATTGATTTATTCTTTTTGATTCTTTTTTAGTGATTCCTCTTTGCAGGTTCTGGTTTTCCTGGCGTAGATTCTTCAATTTCTTCCTTTTTACTTTGCTTATATCATTTTGTTTATAATTATATTGTTGCAGGATATCCATTATAACATTTTTATGGTTCTTACATGTTAAAAACTGCAGGTTTTTTCATCTTTTGTCAGGCTAATTATTCCTTTTGCAGGTTATTCATTTTTTTATGCAGGAGAATCATTATCACTCTTTTTAAATAATATTGCAGGCTTTTCATCCTTCTTTAAATATTTTTATTTACCATTTTTTCTTATATTTTTAATTATCAAAGTTTATCCTTATCATAATCGTATTTAATCTTTGAAATTAATTTTAATTTTATTACCAAAAATTTTTAAACTCTCAAACAAATTTTTTTGCTTCGTATTTCTCAATTTTGTCTAGAACCCATTTCCAGTTTTTCATTATAAACTTAATTCAATTGTTAATTTATTATTTAATTGTCATTAAAATTTGTTTCATTACTTTAACAAAAACTTAAATTTATTTGAACATTTAATATTCCTGGCATATTTATATTTACTAATCGCGTTAAATTAGTTTTTTGGTTTCATCATTATATCTTGCAACTTGTATTTAGCTTTATTTCAGTTAATTTTGATAATTAATCATGTCTACATTAATGCCGGATTTTAAACTTACAAATTCCAATTATAGTATTTGGAGGTCGTACATGTTTGATTTTCTAAAAACTTGACACCTTTCGGATATTGTGACTTCACCAAATTTGAAACTGACATCCACCACTCCTCAGGCTGACCAGGATTCTTGGCAGTTCAAAGATGAGGAAGCCTTTGGTCTAATTGGATTCTCATTAAATCTAGACTTATATTACCTTATCTCCGATTGTACTAAGGCTCATCAGGCTTGGCATGTCCTGGAGAACACATTTCAAACTCATCAAAACTCAACACCGCACTATGACATTATGTATCCTTTAAATGGCTTTCCTATTTGGGATGACCCATGTGATGATGCTTGTTTCTGGGATGATCCCCTAGCTATCTATTTTCCTCATAGAGATAACATGTTACAGTTTGATGATGTTTCTTATTCTCATACATATTCTGCT
>MU224691.1:1353479-1371434 GCA_018584345.1 Thuja plicata
TATGATAATGGTAATATTATTGATAGTGACTATACTAGCTCTAATTTTGATTCTGCATCTAGTGATGATTTCATTTGGTTTACAAAATCTCTTTATGAAATGAATGATGTATTTAATGATTCTCAATATTTTTTTACTTTATCATATTTTACTGATTCATATCTAAAGGGAGATCCCAATTATGGGAGGTCCACTTGTGGTTATTATCCTTTTTCAGGTAATATTTCTTGGAGAAGAAACTATGATCAATCTCAACGTGTACTTGAACATTTGGGCCTATCTCAACAAGCACCTAAACCTGTGTATTGAAACACTCAAAGGACCCCTATTTCAAGATCCAAGCATATATCAATTCACCATCACCTCATATTAACACAAAGTGAAGACAAGCAAATTTACCTCCTCTACTACAAGAAACATTATCAAGTTGCATATTTTTGTAAAACCCCAAGTAAAGATTAAAGGGGGGTGTTAGAAATTAATCTTTACTTGCATTATGTAAGTAGGTGATTCCTATGGAATCCCTACACCTATTTTGTCCTCTTGTGAGGATAATTCATTTTATGTATTATCCCTTGGTTGTATTATTTAAATGGGATAAACCAAGGTATCCCTTAGATTCCTCCCTAAGAGGAAATAACACAAGTGGCATACACTTTATGAATGTGGCTCACATGCACATAGGAGTTACACTTCAAACTCCTTCTTCCATCTCTACTTAAGAGATGATTCTCCTCTTTCTCTGGGGAAACACAAGCACTAGTTGTAGCACTTCGTCACTTCAAGTGACTCATTGTATGAGCTTGGCTCTCATTCTCTCTCTCTCTCTCACGTTCTTAGGCAATTTTCCCATTCATATTTATTCACGGGGTTTTTTTTATGCTTTCCCCCCTTCAAAATCTTGTCTCCTCTTGCTTTTGGTGAATGCTCCTAGTTTTTTTATTTATTCATGGTATATCTCCTTACTCCTTGCTCTTTGGTTTAAATAATTTCCTTGTTCCTCCTTATTTTCAACATATCTACTACCTCAGCAAAAGTTTGGTAGGCTATGATCTCAACTACTCACCAATTGAAAAATCATGCCTTCCACTAGTCTTTGCTTCCCAGAAGCTGTGACATTACATGTTGAGCCATCAAACCAAGCTGATAGAACACATTGACCCCTTGAAGTATTTACTAAGCAAAGAAACACTGATGAAACAACTCACTAAATGGGTGATGATCTTGAGAGAATTTGACTTAGAGTACATGGACATAAAAGACATCAAAGGGCAAGTAATTGTGGGCCAACTAGCAAAGGCACCCATACAGGATCATCAACCTATAGGGTCCAACTTTCTAGATGATTCTATTCTTATAGTACAGCCAAAAATAGATCTTTGGCAACTATACTTTGATGGATCATGCACGAACCATGGAGTAGGAGCAGGGATAGTGCTCATTACCCCAAATAACGATGTGATACCAAAATATTTCTGACTCAACTTTCCATGCATAAATAATATAGCCAAGTACGAAGCTCTAGTCATCGAAGTAAAAGACAACTATACAATGGTGAATCAAGAACCTCAAAGTCTATGGTGATTCACAGTTGGTCATCAGCCAAGTAAATAATAACTACATGGAAAAAGATGAGAAGTTAATCCCATATAGAGAGCAGATGGACAGGCTACATGCTTCATTCCATTTCATGGTATTCAAGCAAGTACCAAGAGTTCAAAACAAAGCAGTAGATGCGATGACTACCATAGCATCCTTGATCAACATGCCAGGAAATGAGACCAGATTCTAGTTTTTGGTAGAGAAACTCATGATACCGACACATCAAGTACAAATAACACAATCAACGTGCGTCCTTATTGGTCCTAAAAACCCATGCTACCATGACGTGTAGAACTACCTCCAAAGTAGTGTCCTCTCTCCCGATTTGTCTAGGAACCAGAAGAAGTCCCTCATTCACCAAGCCTCTAGGTACACCCTTCTCGCTAGTACTCTATATAGAAGAATCCTAGATGGAATGCTTTTATGATGTCTCACTTCCATAGAATCCTAGAGAGCCTTGTACGAGGTACATGAAGGAATTTGTGGAACCCACGTAGGTGGCAGTAACTTAGCAAAGAAGATCATCCAAATGGGATACTACTGGCCCATAGTAGAGATAGATGCCAACAAGTATGTGCAAAGGTATAGACAATGTTAGATTCATGGAGACCTCATCCATGCACCAGCCCAAGAACTCAATCTCATCACTTCACCATGCCTATTTTCTAAATGGGGATTTGTCCTAGTGGTTAAGATTACACCAACCTCCTCTAACGGACATAAGTACATCATTATAGCAAAAAATTACTTGAATAAATGTGTGGATTCCATTCCTCTAACCTACATCACTAGTAAGCAGATCTCCATGTTCATACTCAATAACATCATCTATCGGTATGGAATTCCTCAAACCATACTAACAGATCATGGTACACCTTTCCAAAATCAAGATGTTAAAGATATTTTTGAGTAGTTTCACATCAAAGAAGGTTTCTCTTCATTCTACTATCCCCAAGGGAATGGTCAAGTTGAAGCAACAAACAAAACCATAGTGAAGATCTTAAAGAAAATAGTCAATGAATCAGGGCGAGACTGACATTTACAGCTTAGTCCTGCACTATAGGCATACAGAACTAGTGTGAGAACACCTACAAAAGACACTCCTTTCTCACTAGTATATGGATCAGAGGCAGTCCTACCCCTTGAAGTAGGAATCCCATCCTTGAGAATCACATTTAAAAATATAATTTTAGATGAAGACTACAGAGTAGCAAGGCTCAATGAGATAGAACAGTTGGATGAGAGAAGAAAAAATATGCTTAATCACTTACAAGGGTACCATAATTTCCTTAGAAGGAACTATCACAATAAGGTGAGGCCATGAACCTTTGAGTTAGGAGACCTTGTACTTATGGAGAATCAAAAGAACCAAGCAGAAAGAGTAAAACAATGAAAGTTTGAGCCTAACTGACTAGGACCTTATATCATTATCACATCTTGCAATAGTGGGGCATACCAACTAGCAAAACCAGAAGGAGATCAGCTCTCAGGATACATCAGCAACATGCACCTCAAAAGGTTCTATACTTGAAGTCTCAAGGTTAAGGCACTTGTCTATATTTCCAGAAAAAAACAAAAACATCAAAAAATACAAAAGGTTACCTTGGTGAAAACCTGGCAAACAGGCACCTTGGCGACAATAGAAAAAAATAAAAAGAGAAGTAAAGAGAAACAAAATCGCTTTCTTAGTGAAAACATGGTAAACATGCACTATTGGGAAGGTACCTTGGTGAAAACTTGGCAAACATGCACCAAGTGTTCAAATCTTGCTTCACCGTCAATGAACTCCAAAGATCAAAGCTTGAGCTCCCCGCATGCAAGACTAGCCACCCAAGCTATTTTCAAAAGCACGATCCCCTTTGAGCATCAAACACTTATCTATTGTTTGTGTTGGTGCACTAGACTAGGGGAAATTCTAAAAGTCCTGAAGAAATCCCTAAAAATCTAAAACTCGTCAAAAAATCCTAAAAAGAGAAAAATATCCTGAAAAAAAAATCAATCTTCATAAAAAAAATAAAAAATAGCAAAATCTCAAAGCAATAAAACCAACTCGGTTATCAACAAAGCAAATGGTGATCAGGCCAATCAATCAATGTCAAAATCATGATCTTCTCAATGCAGCAATGGACTCATATGACTCAGCTTTATCAACTATCCAATCTATCAACAAGCAAATGGTGATCAAGCCAATCAATCAAGGTCAAAATCATGAGCTTTGCAAACCAACAAGGGACTCATATGACTCATCTTTATCAGCAATCCAATCTGTATCAATCAATCAGTCAATCTTCAAATCAAACAAGTTAATTGTCTTACACAGTGACGGATATGCTCAAAACAAGATAGATGAGTCTTATATGACACATTCATTCCTGAAACTAGACACAATCAAGCATCAGAGAATCAAGCAAATCAAGGAACAATAAATGGTTGACTAGGTTAGTCATGTCACTCGGATGTCAGTCTATCATTTGCAGTTATGTTCTTACGCTACTCCAGGATACCACCAAGTGATGAGAGTAGCTATGATGGATCATGATCTTATTTTCTTTGATTGTTGTTTGTGGAATGTTTCATTTTGATTTTGGGGCAATGATGATTTAGGATAAATGTGGTAGGCGCTCTCACTTATCTGGCAGTCACGTAATTCCTTGATCTGAGCTTAACCCTAGGAAAGAATTGGACAATCCTTTTATGTTATATGCTTGTTCCTACCAATATAATCATAGCGGTATCCAGATGGTCTGTATCTAGGTGCATTAGATTTATATCTTGGTTTTCTCTTTCTTTCCAAAACCAATAGAATCATAGCGGTATCCAAATGGTATGTATCTGGGTGCATTGGATTTCTATCTTGGTTTTTCTTTTATTTTGGATTGTTCAGAGAGCATAGCGGTATCCAAATGGTCAATATTTGGGTGCATTTGGCTCTCTTTCTTGTCAAAATTAGAGATCATAGTGGTATCTAGATGGTCAATATCTGGGTGCATTTGGATCTCTTTCTTTTCAAAATTAGAGAACATAGCGATATTCAGATGGTCAATATCTGGGTGCATTTGGTTCTATTTCTATTTAATCTCTCTACTCCTTCTGGTTATCAAGAGATCATAGCGTTATCTAGATGGGAAATATATGGGTGCATTGAATACTCTTTGATTTTCATAATAAGGTGTAATGATGAACAAAATTGGAAAACTCGGCAGTGACTTGGGTCACCCATCCTATTCTTTCAGTCCAAATTTATTAATCAGTCCCAAAGATTAATTTCCCATTAACTTTCTTCTAACTAAAACATGCATTACTCAGATATTTTGTTCATAGTAGATTGCATTCATTCATTTAGGTGCATAAGAAAACAAAAATAATTGAATTATTTTTGGTTTAGAATTGTTCACCTTAGATCTTCATTCATGTGCTTTATGTCCATGCTTGTTATAGTTATAACATTTACCTATGAATGTAGAAGTGGATTTAGGAATACCTTTAGCTTTTCTCCTACAAACATTTGAAGTGTGGCCTGGTTTTCCATAGTGATTGCATGACTGCTTCTTTGGTCTTGGATTTGTGTAGACATCTTTTTTATCAGCTCGGTTTGATGATTCTCCATGCTTAGTATACCCTAGACCGGTATTTTTATTGAGTCTTCTTTTCCCATTTAGAAAATCATCCATTCTTTTGGTACTCTCTTCAGCTTTCTTGATCATATCATTGTGTTTTTGTTGAATCCTTACTTCATGCTTTAGTTTCTCATTTTCTTCTCTTAGTTCACCAATATATTCCAATTTCCCATTGAGTTCTATGTTCACTCGGTTGGCCTCATGACTCATAAGAACTATTTAATTGGTGATCTCATGATGATGTTCAGTAAGTCTCTATATTTCAGTTTCTCTCTCTTGTAGCTTTTCACAGATCTTTCTTCTTTCATCAATAGCTAATTTTCTTTCTTGTTCAGCTTGTCTAGAATTATTCATAACATCAATCATCCTTACCATCTGTGTCTCTTGACCGATTTGTAGTACCTTTACTTGTTCTTGCAGATGTTGATTGATTTCATTCAGACTTGTAATGCTTCCTTCAGATGTGTCAGATGTATGGCTAGATGTAGATCCTGATGACTCAAACAAATCAGGTATCTCTTCTTCATGATAGTTTGTTTCATTGTTGAGAGATTCCATGACTTTTCTTTCATCTAGTAGCTCTCTCATCAATAATTCAATCTAAACCAAAAATAATTCAACTGTCTCACATGTTGAATACTTTAATTACAAAAATGAATTAAATATTCAATTAAATCCTTTCTCTAGTTCAAAAAAAGAGAACTCTTGATCAGATCTTTGGTTGCATGAATTACTCCACCTACCTCTTCAGTTCAAAAAGGTAACTCCAAATTACCTCTTCAGTTCAAAAGGTAACTCATAATCAGTTGTTCAGTTAACCAAACTTTATCTCCTCTCTCCAAGTTGAGGAAGTGGAGCTTACTGATGGCTTTTCCAGTTCCCTTTGATCTCAACCATTCATCCTCTAATCTCTGGGATTGATATCAACCATTCATATCATTAGTACATTCTATATAATCAACCCTTCATAACCATTTGAAGGATCCAGGATTTCAATCTTTCGTGTGTCATTACTTTGTCAGATTGGTTCAAGCATCAAGCCTTCTTGCGATTACATATTCAATATCATATTTTTGACGCTCCCAAGTCATAAACGTAGCCGATACCAATACTAAGCACCACACAAACAACATTTTAGAAGGATTAGAGAGAGACAATATAAGATTCAAGCTTTGTTGGTTTGCATTCATTTGTGTACCTCCTTTATTGCTTGTCATTTTATTGTTCGTAGTTTTGTTCTTAGTATTTTTTATTACTTAACCCCCATTGCAAATTAGTGCTACTAACCCCTTCGTTAATTACAAATTGTGGAGATAGGATTGAGTCTACGAGGAAACCTACTAATGAGATCTCGTCAATGAGGAGTACATGTTATTGGTTGTATTTCTTTGACATTGTATTTAGTGTTTCTATGTTGAGTGGGACAAATTCTGATTTGTTGAAAGGTATATGAAAGGTTGAATGCAATATTGTTCCACCAATGTTGTAGGATGCTTTTCTGGTATATGTTGTTAATATTCCTTTAGGTTTATCTAGATCATTGTCAATATTATTGTTGTAAATGTGAATAAGGGCTTCGTAAATGGCTTTTGCAATGAATGTCTTTCGGGTCCTGACTCCTTCTGTCAAGAATAAATGCAATGGAGTTTTCAGGTCTTTTAAATTTTTGACAACAATGTCCTTGACTATTGCTTCTTGTTCTTTATTTAGAATTCTTCTCAATTTGTAATAGTCATTGTTGTCCATTATTTGCGCATGTCGTGTGATTTTGAATCCTTTCGGAGGTTTGCTATTTATGGTTGTATAGAGTGTGGCTTGCATATCTTCTTGAATATCATGTTGGTCTTCTTGTTTTCTTATTCTGTTTGTGAAGCACATGTTCTCAATGTCCCCATCATTTTTGTTTACTTCATAAATTTCTTTGCCAATTTCATCCCATGTAGTGTTCATTTTGTAGCAAAAATTTGCACGATTGAACTGGATTATATTTTCATTGTGCAAAAAGGCTTTTCCTAAGAGTCAAAATTATGTTTCAATGTGGCTTTGCTTATTATAAATGACATGTACAGTAATAATTTCTCTCTACAATGATTCTCTAAGTCCAAATATTTTTTGAAGTTAACAAATCGTATAACTTTTTGTTTACTTTTTTGTTGGAGCTTACTTCCATCTTTTTTATACATGGAGACAAATTCTGCAAAACATATGTGTCGAATAGTTTGTGGAGGATTTAAGTAGTAGTCCATTAGAGACTTGCACATTACATTTTCTGAGTCATATACTTCTTTTTTTAATTATTTGACAAGTTTCAATATAAATGTACGATTTTTCTCTGATCTAGTGTCAATAAATATGCATTTTCTAGAGCTGTAATTTAGTGGGAGTGAAAGAGCAAGATGAGCGGCTTGTTGAGATGACATTTGTTACAAGTTTAATAATGGATTCCCCAGTTTTGATATCATTTTCAGTGCATCTATATTGTCTTGTTGATTCTCTTTGCGTATTCTCTCAAAATTATTTGTCATCGACTTATCGACTTTAGCCATGTAGGAGCTACAATACATTATCGCAACATATGCGTTAAGAACAAATTGTGCATCTGTATTTTCTTTTCAAAGTTGGGGGATTTTCTTGGAAAAGGTATTGTTCCATATCTGTGAAGGTTTTATTTAAAGGTAAAGGGTGGTTCTATTGATTGTTGATCTTAAAGCCATAACGTATTCATCTTCATTTATTCCCATTTAATTTAAGAAATTTTGGAATGTAAATATATTATGATAACTTGATTTTTGAATTCTAGAAAGAATGTTATTGGTGATTGAACTTATAGTTTTGCTTGTTTCTGGTAATAGTTCTAGTATTGTAGTTTTTCTAACTGGTGGGAATGGGAAATTGTATCTGTAGTGACCTTTTTTTTATTTTTTGCATTGTTTTGTATGATGATGCCTATGTAATATGGCTATGTTTGGTTCTAAATCTTCCATTTCACATGTTATGTACTTGTCGATGAATTCTACAATGCTTGTATTGTTGTGCTTGCCATAAATTGGTGCATTTTGAACCCAAATGAGGAAATGATCATGTTCATTTCCTCGATTTTGGAATTCAGTTACTGAGAAATAGTCTAATACATTTCCAAAGAATGAGTGGTTTGCAAATATCAAAATTTTAAGTGCATTTATCCTATGTCTGTAGTATCTTGCACAAGTTATTGGATCTTTTTTATGAGCTGGTATGTATGAGTCTGATTGGTAATGTTGAAATTTTGTTTTCTTGATGAATGGTGAGAGTTGTGTAGTTCTTTGAGTGTGTTTGTGAGAGGAAACCAGTTTTGTTCAGCACTAGTAAAGGTGAAGAAAAAGGTTGGTGGTCCTAGTTGTCGTATCATTACAAATACATTTTTTTAAAATTGTTGTGTGTAGTCAGGAGATATTCTTATTCTTTTAAATTCGACATAACCAATATCTGATTTAAGTATTTTTTCTAGATTTGGTTTATGTTTGACATCCTTTGCTAATTGCTTTCTTCCTTTTAGTTTGCCTTTTTGAATTCTTATCCACATTGTGGAGGGTACTTGTTGTATGAGTATCTTAATTGTTTTGAAAAACAGGTTGGTTGTGTGATATACGAAATGCCTTTCTGAATGTGACAATTCCCATTGTGCAATTTTTTTGTAGCTAAAGTTTTTTCAGAATATCACCATCAAGTGGAGCGCCAAAGAAAAGTGTTGGAAAATTCATTTCTTCTGCATATTTATCTTTCAATATTCCAATAGGATATTGGTCTTGAGAAGGTGCAATTTCTATTAGTTTGTCTTGCATTTTATGGATATTGATGGATTCAGTGAATCCATGTATTAAAGTTTCACATGGTTCTTGTTCACTGTCACTATCTGTGTTGATTTAATTTGTAATGAGTTTATTGTTATCTTCAATTTCATTATTGTTGTCTAGAGCTTGTTTCCATTTTTTGTTCATTTGCACATCGTTCATTTTGTATAATGTTGTTTTTTGTCAATTCTTGAAGAGCTTGCATGATCAGACGTGGACATACCATACCTTTTTGGAAGGCATTTTTGTATTCCAATAATCTTTTGAGGGAGACATCAATTGTTGTTGTATTTGTAATTGATAAAGGCAAATCTATTTGTACAATGTTTGTGTCAACATGAACATTAATAATTGAACCAGTTATGCCCATTTGGGATCTTTTATATCCTAGTTCCCAAATTTGCGTGAAAGAAATTCACAGGGAAAAGAGTCGCTCCTCTAATTGTGTTAACATTTGTACATATTGCAATGCATTAATGGTTCTGATATTATTCGGCGTAGCATACTTAGGAAGAATTGAATTCTTCAAAGCAGTATTGCATTTTTGACAAATAGAATTTGTTAACATATACTCAACTGATTTGACCAATTTTTTATATGTTTGTTTTTGTTCATTTTTTAATATTTTGATGTCTTTATTGAAACACAATAGTTGGCAAATAGTGCATGTCTATTTTGGTGTGTCTTCAATTATTTTTTCAAACACTTCAATTGGCGACAATGTTTTTTCCTTTTCGAAGGTAAAAATTGACTTTTTTGTAATTTTTGGAGGTTTTGGTATTATTTGATTTGTGCATCTTTGTTCATTTCATTGGTTGTTGTAGTTGACTACTTGTATGCTTTTTTCCCATATTGTCAATGGGAATTTCTGGTTGCATTGGTTCATGGTCATTATTGCTTCTAATTAGTTTTTTAAGCTTCCTTGGTGATGATGGTTGTTGTGTTTTTTTTTCATGTCCTATGTCTATTTGTATTTCAATTTTGTTGGGAATAGTTAAGTTTTCTTGATTTGTAAATCTTGCACTTTGCATGTCATGTTTATTTGTTATTGTTTTTTTTAGTCCTTTGAAAGTTGTTTGTTGTTGGTTTTCTGCATATTATATTGGAAATCATACAAGAAGTTCAAAATGTCCACAAAGTGGATTAGCATCATAGAAAAATAGTGAGTACAATTCTATATGTGATGATTTGTTGAAGTGCTAGTAATTTTTTCCTCTTGTTGATGACCAAACACATATCTGTAGATTTAACCACTTGGATATCCAATGAATACAAAATATATCTCCCCAAAGTCCAGTTTCAGTTTTATTTGTTGTTGGTTTTGCGAACAAGCACATTCTTTATAAATAAGTTTCAATGTCCTTAACTTTATGTAACTCATACAAAGTTTGGGGATCCAATTCATTGTTGTAGGATTCAATTGCTTCTCTTTCGTGCCTTTTGAGGCAGCTCAAGAAGTAATCAATAGTTCCATTGTGTAGTTGAGTTGATGTATGCCTATCATGAAGTAATAATTGCAAGGTGTCAAATAAGCAATCTCTGACATTGTATTTAAATGTGTTTACTCTATATAGGCCTTCTTTCTTTAGCACATCATCAATATCACATTATACAGTTTGTCTTTTGTTTTTGTATTTCTCCACATCTACAATTTCTGGATTTTGCATGTTCGCTTTGTTTGTTGCCTCCAATGTTTTGTGAGATATGCATTTTTGGTCCTCCATACAGAAAGTAGGATCTTCTTATTTATAAATGAGATGGTACTAGTGTATTTTGTCGCTGCCAAGTTTTTATGCTATACTTTGATATTCTACCATGCAATATCAACAATTGAACTTTGTTACTATCATATTTGTAAAACAAAAACTAGTTGAATATCTGTTTGTTATATATGTAGTGTACGATATGATAGGATTTATATTTCATGTTTGAATATAATAATGCATAGAGTATAGTAATATCTAAAGAGAGAAGGACTAGTGTATAATTGTTTTTGTAAAATTAAATAGTCTACTATATTTTAGGCAAAATAAGAAGAAAATAATGCTAGGAAATATGTGGTTGGTACGTTATGATGTACTATGTTGCTGAAGAATAGGTTGTCTCAGTTTTTTATAAGTGTTTTTTTGCTGAATTTGCAAATGACAATGTCCCTGATAATCTTGAAAAAGTAGGAACATTTCATTAGTCATAGTTGTTGTACAAAACGGGGAATGAAATGGAAAATTAAGTATAATTGCTTTTGCAAAATTAAATAGACTACTCTTTTTTAGACAAAACAACAACAAAATAATGCTAGGAAATATGGGGTTGGTACATTACCATGTACTGTGTTGTTGACCAATTGGTTGTTTCAGTTCTTTATAAGTGCTTTTTGTTGAATTTGCAAATGACAATGTCCCTGATAATCTTGTAAAAGCGGGAAGATTTCATTAGTCATAGTTGTTGTACTAAATGGGAAATGAAATGGAAGACTACAAGTAATACGATGGATCTTATTAATGCAAGTCATGCATATATAATCTCTTTAGAAAAATAAATGAAATAGCCAATGTATGCATCTCATACTGTAAGCTTAAATCTTTACGAATAAATTGGTGATGGTTAAAAAGCCATTTACCAAACACTTGGTGATTATTAAAAATTCATTCATGCAGACATTTTTATGGTAGTATTGCGGATACTACCATCCACAGCTATTATAGAGTGAAAATTGGAGTGATGACATAAAATTGTAAGAAAAAGAAAAACAACGCTTCGAAGTTTTTAAAGTCTATTTAACAAATCGTTCTTGTGCAATCCTGTAATCATAAGAAAGACTGATACCTCAGGTCCTAAAAAGACGGCCAAGGGAAAAAAATGCTTAAGTTGTTTCAATTATCAAACTTGTCTCCATATAATAATGTCACAGAAACTTTATACATGTGAGAATTCAAGAAACTAACACAACAGATTCACAAGCAAAGATACATCAGTAGGAAAAAATGAGTAATTAAGTTTTGTCACATCTTAATAGTTGGTAGTACATAAAATCCTCCATGCATTAATATGTAGACATTAGAAGAGGAAAAATGAATTTAAATATGGATTCAAATGTACAAGAATCCTAATTTTTCCTCATTTATAATGGAGTCGTCACTTCCTACTTTATTGTAGCTATAGTTGGAAAAGTGCAAAAAGTTCATCTAACAGATAATTATGAGACTCATAAGTAAATTTACTTCAAATGCATGCTTCTCTCCAAAGCTTGGCTTTCCAAATTGAAGATATTCGACTATGAAAATAAAAAATCTATCACATAACCAGTTTGAGGATACACCCATGTCAAGAAGGATTAAATATCCTAATTGAGAAGTCACATACAACATTTCACTTGCTGGAGCTATAGTTTTGGTTTTATAGCTATCTTAGTTTTACTTCGCTACTTGTGGAACAGAAATCCAGAAGCACAAAAGTTGCAGACATTCAACAATAAGCAATTATTTCCAAAGGAGTTCTTAGGAAATACATGTTACAATAAATACAGGGAATGACTAATTTATTCATGAGTAGATGTTGCAAGATTGAATTAAGCTAAAAGCATGTCTAGATACAATAAAAAAAAATTCAACCCAAAGTCAACTGATATTAAAAAAGCTCCATACAAAATTGTTGTAACTATAGATTCATATCAACAAGAAAATCAGAGGCCTGAGGTCAAAAACAAAGAAAGAAGATAGTTGAAGCCCATGCATGATAGACTGCATGAATGAATTGTCAAAGTGGAGAGGGATTAAGATGGAATAGGAAAAGCACTTGAAAATGTAGACAACATAGAAAGGCTTGAGAAAAATAACCATTTATAATATGCATGAAAGCACGAATCCATATTTCAAAGGTTTATTCCATGCAAAGAATCTGTTGGGTCATTTTTCAAATGTAACATCCATATACATGTCACGTGATATAAATATTACTTTCCATGCTCTATTTGTGGAAATAATTTTGTAAATGTATTTATAATTTTTGGAGAAGTTACAACATTAGTAGTAAAAGGTTGACAGGTGTAAAAGTGTTGTATTGGTGTTCTTGTAGCAGGTTTTTTATATGTTGTTATTTTCAACAAGTTGTTTTTGTTGGAAATGGGTTGAGTAACTGAGAGGGGAGGGGTGAATCAATTACCACAAAAACAAATCCAAGTCCCTTAGATGTCTTAATCAAACTTATCATTGTTACTCGGTTAACAAATATATTCTGCTATTACTCGGTTAACAAAGCAATCTTAAGATATTTAACTATGATTATCCTTTAGTGATTAATTACAGAAACATAAAGCATAAAGCAAATAACATGTACACAGATGATACCAAGATTTAACATGGAAACCCAATTTGGGAAAACCACCGATTGCAACTAGTTACTATTTTTCATTCTTCTGAAGTGAGCCCTATTAGGAGCCAACCCTGTTAAAGGTTACAAAACACACTATTAGGTGTGATCCTGTTAGAGGATTTAATCACCCTTTTAGGAGTGGCCTTGTTAGAGGTCTTCAAACACTTCAACGTAGAAATGTCACCTTGTGAGAGGATTTATGAAATACTTTTAAGTCTACTCTGTAAAGAGATTTGGATCACTGCTACAATTGTTAGAGAGTAACAATGGATTGACCTGTTTGAAGAAGCAACTACCTTTGTTGATTCAGATCTCTGTTTGGTTTTAAACTGGATCCTCACTGAGAAAATATTCTAATGCAGCTCTGTTTGGATGTTCTGTCCTTTAATCAGAATCCCATATGATTTCGCCTCTGCACTTCATATCACAAACTCTACCACATCTCACACATTCAATCCAAACTTGACCTTGTATATATATGATAAGCCTTGTCAAGTCGGCTTGAATAACCTTTCAAATAAATAATAAAACTTAAGTCTGTCGGCTGCGTATAACCAATTAAACATAAAATGTAAATTATTGTTAGTCGGCTGACACTAAATGCATAACTTGGTTAACATTGTAATCCTTCAATGCCCGGTCGTTACTGTAATGCCTGAGTGAACTTGGTTAGAACTGAAAATCACTTTGGTCTTCTTTAATGCCTGAGAGAGCTTGGCATATACTGACTGTGCTTGGTTTAGGTATAGACATTTGTGTAACATCACTACATTTATGTATACATCAATGACAATACACAATTGAATAATTGTCTTTAACAGTTTTGCATATATTGTTTTATTTATTTGTGTTGAGTTATTTTTATAGTTTCAATTTGTAAGTGTATACAACAATAGTTATAGATTTGTGAAGGTAAGAATCATAATATGCTGATATGAATGTAGATTAATATGATTTGAATTTTTTTATTGATCAAAACTGATATGCATGGAAGAATGACAGGTGAATAAAGGAGGACTACAAGTAAGAAAAATAAAAAAATCCAAAATAACTAATAACTACACAGGAAGGCAAGAAGACTATATATCTGACAACAAAAACATAATCTAAACAATGAAGTATTAGCTTCTGCATCACATGAAGAAAGGCTAGATGTTCCAAAGAGTTCTTCAAATATGATTTGAATTAGTATTGTGTAACTTTTAATTTATGAAATAGATGACACTACACTAAAAATTTTGATCGATTAATCAATATTGATGATGATAAAGATCACCAAGTTGGTATGAGATTAACCTTAACAAATATGCTAATTGAAGTTGAGAAGAATAAAAAGTTTTATAATATGAAATGAAATGATCAAAATTGATGTGGGCACCATTAAAATTAGTAAAAGTGGCATGAGATCAGCCTTAACAAAGACATTGATTAAAATTGATAAGAATGATAAGTGTTACAATACGAAATTAAATGATTAAAATTATTGTAGGCATAGTTAAAATTAGTAAAAAATTAAATGGGATTAAGCTTGGCGAAGACATCAATTAAAATTGATATGAATGAAAAGTGTAAAAATATAAAATGAGATGATCAAAATTAGTAAAAATTTGGTGCACAATTACCCTTTACAAAGACAAATTACAATTGAATAGAAATCAAAGTGTTACAATATGCACCAATTGATCAAAATTGATTTGGGCACCATAAAAGTTAAAAAATAATAATGTGAAATTAAAATTTAACAAATACACCAATTAAAATTGACAAGACTGAAAAGTGTTACAATATGAAATGAAATGATCAAAATTGATGTGAGTGCTATCAAGATTAGTAAAACTAGAGTGAGAAATTAACCTTGACAAAGGCACCAAATAAATTTGATAAGAATGAAAAGGGTTACAATATGAAATGAAATGACCAAAATCGATGGAGACATGAGGTTAACCTTAACAAAGACATCGATTAAAATTGATAGGGATGAAAAGTGTCACAATATGAAATGAAATGATCAAAATTGATGTGGGCACGATCAAAAGTAATAAAAAATAGTGTTAAATTACCCTTTACAAAGACATCAAACAAAATTGATAAGAATGAAAAGTGTTACAATATGAAATGAACTGATCAAAATTGATGTGGCCACAATCAAAGTTAGTAGAAATTGACATGAGATTAACTTTAACAAAGACACCAATCAAAATTGATAAGAATAAAAAGTGTTACAATAATATGAAATGAAATGATAATAAATGATGTGTCTACCATCAAAATTAGTAAAATATGGTATAAAATTATCCTTAATAAAGAAACCACACACCATTTAATATTGATAAGAATAAAAAGTGTTGCAATATGAGATGAAATTATCAAAATTGATGTGGGCAAAATCAAAATTAGTTTTTAAAAACTCACATAAAATTAACTCTAAGAGAGACAATGATTAAAATTGATAAGAATGAAAAGTGTTAAAATAGAGAAGTTTCTTAAAGTTCCTAAAACCTTTTTGGCAAATTTATTTTCTCTATATCATGCAATCATGCATTGCCCATGAAGAAATCTTTGTGAGAAGTTTATCTTTACACCAACCGTTTGCATTCTTTTGAAGTTTTTAAAGTCATCTTAATAAATTTGTTGTATAAGCAGTCAACATAAGAGTCCACGTGACTCATGTGTTTCCATAGTGCACATGTTACTATAATTTCTTACAAAGATCATCTTTTATGCTTTGACGGCTATCCATATGCCAATCAAAATTGTTTAGAAGTTATGAACAGATTCCAAAAATATGAAACACCTACATCATGCCCTTGATACGTTAACAATAAATCTCTGCATTAGTTAACAAGTACTCAATGGATTGTTTTTAAAGTGATTATATTTATCTCAAGAATTAAGCATCTCTAAATCAATCAAATTGTCATATGAAATCAACCATTTATTGCCTACAGGAATGTAACAGAGGATATAGTTCTTTTATTGCAATATTGAAATGTCAAGGAAATTGTGTGAACAAAAGTAATTTCCCTTGTATGATACACAACTGTACTTGTAGTTTACATACAACTATACATCTACTAAGTCATTCATTACTACAATCATACTTAAATATTTGAAAATAAACTTTTTATCTATCTATTTTCTCATTACTACTGTCCATGACCATTCTTGTGCAAGTATTCCCAAAATACCCAGTCAACATGTTTCCCATCTCAAAAACTTATAATACCCTGCTTACATGGTTCCAAGACTTGTTAGGGTTAAAGTGGCACTAAAGAGAACTCTTAGCCATTTGTTTCTCCTTTTTACTATGCCTAGTGCCCAGAACAATAATGCAACAACCAAAACCTCTACAACAACCCAGTTAATATTTGTAATGTCCATTAGTTATAAATACCCAAATTTTTCCCCGACTTAGAATTTTCGTCCTATATTCACAGCAGCCGGTTCTTCAACTGAGCGAGGCTTTAAAGGTAAACAAATACCATTATTTTCAGTCATATGGCTAATACACATAGAAAAGAGTAAAGAGGATATAATACGATGTGATGTTGTAAAAAGTTTGGAAGACTAAGACTAGGAACCTATAAGGCATATGTTTCTTATTATTCTAAGATTTTACTATTAAAAGGAAATAAATTAGAAACGGTGACAAAAACACTTCAGAAAACATATGAAACTTAGTACGCAAAAGAGATTTTACAATCTGGGGTAGTAAAAGAGATTTACAATTTGGGTCTGCAAAATATTCACCTCAGAATGAGTTATTCTGTAATACCCACTCATATTTTGCTTTTTAGTTGTGATTTCATACTCTTTTAGGCATTGGTTTTAGTTGATTGGCTGAATTATTATAGGCTACTTCTCTTGAGAGCTATTATTCTTTCAGTTGATGGTGATTATTGATTATGATGTCATGGATTGATCATATGCATAGATAGATGTGATGGTGTTTTCATGTTGATTATTATATGTTGATTTCATATTATGATATACTTACCCCATACTTGCATGTGTATAGTTGTTTTATATGTTGATGTACTTGTTGATGTGTTGTTGTGGTAGAGGACGGAGGTGCAGTTACTTTCTTTGCAAGATCCACACGTTCGATTGATCCCTATCATTGTTTGTGATATTATGTTGCATGTACATGCGTGTTCTTTGATGACAGGATTGCAGGTACAGGGCATCATCTTCCCTGAATTGGCAGGAGTGAGCGTGCCCATAAATATTCATCTCAATGGTAAAGAGGGGAGGTAACATACAGATCTGAAACCCTAACCTAAGGCTAATCATCCTAATGTTGGATGAGTTTCAGTATGACTACCCTATCCAAATTTGTCTAGTTGACAGAACTCGAATACCCTTTTTCCCTGAGTATGTGTGTTTTGCATGTGTTTGCTTTTAGGTGTTTTTGGATTATTGAGTGATTTTCCATATTCTATGATTTAATGGATTATAGTTGAATTAATTATTTAATTATATCCTAAGTTTATTTTAAATAATTAATTAAATTGAAATATTTGAATATTTTGATT